>PVHY01001674.1:0-129730 GCA_004024945.1 Uropsilus gracilis
CTTTTATCCCCTCTCCCCCAGGCCCAGGTGGGGAAGATGCCATACCCCAGGTGCTGGGTATGCAGGCTAATCAAAGAAAAAGCCTGAATCGCTCACTTACCATACAGCTGGTTCGGTTACCATGCCATTATTCCTAAATATGGATAAATATATTCTTAAATATCTGCTGACTTTTTTAATGGGATTACAAATCCTCTCAGGAAAAGTCTGTGCTTTGTGTATCAGTCCTCCTTTGTGTCTAAGCTCAGGATAGTGTCTTGTGCAGAGACTGCCAAAGCCTAGGAAGGTTTAAAGCAGCGATTGAAAGGGGGGAGTATCGTGCTTGCATTCCCCACACCTCCTTCTTGCTTCCTTCCCAGGCCTTTGCATCAAACTCTCATCTCCCTAAATCAATTTGCCGCATGCATTCAAAAGCCATTGCACACCTGATTCCCATCCATTGTGTGTATTTATCATGAATAGATAACTTGTACTCAAATATTTTCAGCTCATTTTTAGCATAGCGAAGAACTATTCCGGAAAACAGAACTTCAGGCTACACCATGTTTATATGGGGGAAGACACATTTGTTAAAATTAAGTGTTATCCATCACCTTATTCATCTAAGGATTTTCACAAAAAAGATTTTCACAAGAACACCTGGCCGTAGATAGATTTCACTCAGCTTAGTATAGATTATTTGGAATCTTTTGTCCACACACTTGGTTGTCAATGCATGTAGCTATATTTAAATTGAAAATGTGCCTTGGGGAGTATCAACTGGAGTTGTTGTCCTGCAGCTGTTGCAAGCTCTCAGCTGTTGGCACTTTGCAATTCCTTCCTATCCTTGGAAAGAGAGTGAACCATTCTTGGGTCCGAGGGAGAACATTTCTATTTTCTATTTCATTATGCAGGCTATTTTTTTAAGCAGAAGAGTTAAATGCAAGCTGCCTGCCTTTGCTACACTGGACTGACCAAGATAATTATTGGTATTCTGCAGCTGTTTGAGGACTATCTTTGTGGGTAGGGAATGAAGAACTGTAGATATCTGTTATTTTGTCAACAATTCATGATCAAATATGATTATGCGCATAAGAATTTAAAACACAAGAAATGGAACCATAGCATTTTGCTTCCCAGCAGCTTGAAAATACACGAATAAGAGGCAAAAAATGAAGTTCATTATTCACTGTGCATAGCATAAATCTTTGAGTTATTTCACTGGAAATCGAAAATTATAAAGGAGACACATCCTTAGCCCTTTATCTTCATCAGCAGAACCCTCCAATTTATCTGACATGCGACACTGAAACTTCCAGCAATAACCTTTCCCCATTAAAATAAGATTTTTTTTTTAATAAAAAAAACTTTGGAACCTAAGAGTATTTTTTAAAATAAGAACATTTAATTTTTTTTTCAAAGCTTGCTAAATTTTACAAATAGGTAAAAAAAAAAAAAAAAAGCATTATTCATACTGGAGGAGTGTATTGTGTATTGGGATCAAGAGATTGAAAATACATTGGGGCCAGATTTTGAAGGTGTGAAATGCAAGCTAAAATATTTGGAATTTATCCCCTTTTCTACGGACATTTTTAGAAGGTTCTAAAATGGAAGATTAGCAGGGGTCATGGAAGATGAAATGGTAAGACAAACTTAATGCTGAAAATGTGCATGAGAATTAGAAGACTTGAACTACTTAGGACTAAAAGCATTTAGGACATAAATGTATCCTGTTAAAAAGTCAAAATACTTCCCTTTCAGTTATGGCATTGCTTTCCTGGCTTCCATGCCACTGAGATTTTCTGGTTCCAAATCTAGTCTGTTGATGTTTCCTTCATTAGTGAATTTTCTTCTTCGCTAACCTACCTTCTCTCTCCTTACCTCCATCCCTGCACACCTCACCTCTCTCACCTCCTTTCCTCTCCCTTAGCCAAAACCTTCTTTTCCTTTGCATTGCCTTCCAGTAATCTCCCCCATCTTTTCCCTATATCTACATCTAAGTGAATTCATTTCTTAATATCTACCAGTACATCTTAAAGTGCCATCATTATTGCTCAATATATAGCTCCAGTCCCTAAAAACTGTACTTATGTAGTCTCTCAAATAATAATCAAATATCATTTATACTAAACAACTTTCTTAAAAGGTAAAAAAAAAAAACTGTGTTATTTTTCTGGTCTTAAGAAAGTTAACAGATCTCCATGAATCTTAGGTGTCTATCAATGAAATTAAAAACAAAATAATGCTTATATCATATTTCCTAGGGTCTGTTATAATAATTAATTTGGGAGTTAATATAAAGTAAAAATTATGTAATTAGATTGCTGATATAAAGTACTAAGCCTTGTATTAAGTAAGCTCTCAATAAAGCATGTTCTTTGATTATTTCACAGTGTTGCATATAAAATAGGGAATGATCCACATATTCTTTGGCCTTTATTCTTGGCCTGAAGCATATGGTTTATACTCAATGACTGGTTTTAATCACAAATTGCACAGATACTATTACTCTCAAGTTAGAAATATAGAATAACTGCAACTTAATACTGGGTAAGACGTTTAGATAACTTGAGACTAATACTATTTTTTCCATCTGAAATGAAAATAATTGTTACCCTTATAAATTGAGTATCAAAATAAATAGTACATTAAAAGCATGCATTTGATTTTTAACAAATCATGAGGTATTGTGTAGGACATTTAGACAAAGAGACTAAGATGAACTATATTTTGACTTAAATAAACCCCACCTGCTCAGTCTTGAATTTTAGGTTTATTCCCAGATATCAAACTGCAAAGGTTATATATACCTATACAGTTTGTTCTTTTTTTTTTTTTTCAACATCAAGGGAATAATATTCAAGAACACTTGTTGTTTCATTAGCTGTTTTTCATTAAAAAAGTATTAGTAATTATATTGAACCCAAAGGAATTATGAGTAATGTGGAACTTAAAAAAAAAATGTAAGCTTCAGTTCGGTGTTACAAAAGTATAAACAATTCATGAAAACAATATCCAATACATGACATGGTTGAGACCTAGCTCTGTCTCACAAAATGTGAATATTGGAACTAAGATTTATCTTACAGATCACTGAGCTTAAGCCTCTGATTTCATTCTCAAACCAATGAAAATAAGTAACTAAGAAGGGTGACTATCTTGGTGTAAACTACTGAAGAGCTTAATATCAGAACTAGGATGGATATCAAGTCTTTGTCTTAACTTGAAGTACTTTTATGTTAAAACTTCATGAAAATATTGGTACATTTAAAATGTTGACTGGGGTCATTTTTTTTCTGTAAATAACTATAGATGTTAGAATATTCTTGAATAATGCTATTATGTTAAATGTTTAGTTATTTGGGAACATCTCATCATTGTCCTTTTATAGGATTATGCTGGGGTATGTTCATACAGTGTCTCCATAGTCATTTTCTAGGTAGTTTCAATTTATTTATGCTATGACCTGATTTGAATAATGTTATGAAAATTATTTAATGATACTCTCTGTTTATGTAATGCAAATTTAAACTACTTTTATAGTTGCTTGATACAATAATTTTGTTATTCAGAAAATATTGCAACCTATTCTACCTTAAAGTACTTACTATTTTTAATACTGAGGCAGCACTTAAGTCAATTTGCATAGTTACATTTACATGTGCAAGCTCCAAAATAGGGGAACTCTGAAATATGGGTTGTTGGTATTTTAAGAGATAATTATTGAAGCTATCTTATGAATTTAATTATATTGCTTAGATAAGAGCTTTGTGTTTTTAGCACAGGAAGTATTTTATTTGAATGACAGATAAAACTATTTAAGAGAATCACATCAAAATGTTACATTAATCAGGGGTATGTGTACTATCTAGCTCTTTTAAAGTAATCACTGTGATAACTTTTTTATTTGGAATCACAATGTATCTCATTTATTTGAAATCAACAAGGTATGAGGTGTTATCCTGGGAAATGTAGTTTCATCAAATTTAAATATTCTATTAGATGCTCTTGTAAAATTTAGGATGAGAAGTTGTTTCTTTTTCTCACAATGTTCAAAACTTTAGCACACATACATATATGATCACTTTCCATCATATGCATATATGTATGTATATGCATGTATGTGAATATATATATAATATTCATACAATTGCATTCAGCAGCATTCCAAAAGAGTCTTATTCTAGATACATATATGTGTATATATATATATATATATATATATATATATATATATACTAGATGATTAGATATATTTACATATATATAGAGAGAGACCTCTACCTAGCTTTAGAATTATCCAGAGTATCAAACTTTACATCATTATGTTTTCACTGACTGGTTCTCCAGAAACTGTTATAGTACAAAGAAATATTCATCCCAATACAAAAGAATCCCAGTTTCCTGTATTTGTATATTAATCTGGGCATACAAATTTGATCAGCAATTATTTCAGACATTGAAATGCTTGCTTTTAGCTCCCTTACCTATCTTCTCATCTCAGCTTCACGTTGTCTTCTAAATACATACTACTCTAAGAAATCACAATATCAAATATTGGAATCGTGAGTAAATTAGGATCTAACAAAAAATTACTGCTATTGACTTTAGAAATTTTGCTCCAAATAAGCAATGGCTCTGATTATATTTTATTACTTGTCACTGCAGGTCCATGTGCTCAGGGAAATGTCTTGGACCCAAGGGTTGGGTCATTAGTCATGAAATGCACATATAGATGTTACTTAAACATAGTCAGTGGGGATGAGAAGTCAGCTGGAGGGTGACTGGGAAAGGATTTCCCATTTCTCCCATTGATAAAACAACTGGCCAGGGAGGAGATATATTCATCTTTGCAGAATGCTTTAGTTTCTGCCCATGACAACTAGAATTGCTTTAGCCACATTACCACAGTAGACAAAGAGATCACCAATGTATCAAGAATGGCAGGGCAGAGGGTTGCAAATAAGTTGGATCTTGAATGGCACAGTTGAGCTATGGTTTCGGATAATTATCTGAAGCAGTAAACTTTCTCTCCAACACAAAGGGCAAGATTGTGTCACAGATAGTTGAAGTTACTGCATAAGTGGATTCTTGATAAATCCATGTGCCGCTGTATTGGGTACTGTCCAAAGTAAATAGAGAGGACACATCTTTTAAATACAATTCATCATTCTCACATGTCTCTTTTGTCTTCCATCGCCCAGTGACATTTCTCAGAGTTGACTAATGAGAAACAATATAAGCAAAGTGCCACAGACTTTCAGACTGTGGTGTGGGTGTGGCTGTTTCATCCTTCCATTTTGTGACTCCTTTAGGAATGCTGTGTCATTACTATTTAAATCACTTCATGAATATTTCACTTTAAATACCATTGTAATGTCTTGTGTATGCCTTCGTTCCTGTCTAACAGAATGGTTTTGTAGAGTGAGACAGTTTCATCAGGGCACTTAGATGATTAAAAAGAGATTTAGGGGAACATTTTATCTTTGCTTTGAGATGCCCACAAAGCAGAACTCAAAGGCCATTTCATTCTGCCAAAATAGCATTTTCTATTTAGATATCTTTATATTTTTTTAAGAAAAATAAACATATACCTGTTTCACAGTAGCAACTGAGGAAAAGCATAGACACCGAGGCTTAGAAAGGCAAAGAGAGCTGAGAAAAAAACAGAGTATGAAAGCTTCCAAGTCTTGGTGAAACCAATGGTGGGGAGATTGAAGAAAGGGGTAGCAGTTAAATGGAGGCTTCACATGATGGTTAGAATGTAGGGAATTTCTTATTTTTATTTAGGTTTATTTCCTTTTGATCTCTTCTTTATTATTCTTCCTATACAGTATCATCCTAAGACATTTAAGATTTGAGGATCATTTAGACACACTTCACAGGAAAAAATTGTCAAACATAACCTGCACCTGAAGGTGTACATGAAGAGGTAAGCATGTACCTCTAAATAACATTGTAAAGCAAGGCTACTTTTAATAAAAAGCAATGCAATAAAATAACCATGGCTATATTTCTTGAGCAAATTTTCATTATCAGGGCATTCTAACTAAGGAAATACTATGAGCTATTAGAATTTTAATAATGCTTTATTTGCATGAGAATTTTTAATAAAAATTATATTTGCTAATTCAACCTATTATAGAAAATAATTATCAATAAAAGTAATCATATTTAAAAGAAAAACCTGAAGATAATAATATCTACACCATTCCTTGTACACATAAAAAAATGACTTTTTCCTCCTCCTACTAAGAGTATATCAGAAAGGCATTCAAGAGGTACTTTCCATCAAAGGACACTCCATTATTTACAAAGATTACTCCATTTTTAACTGAAAATACTCTTGAACTCAAAAGAGTGCTGTATTTTAGGCTTTGCTATTTTTATAGTATCCAGGCAGGTAAGTACAATAAAGATTAATTCAGGAAAATATTCCATTTTGTAGATGTACCCCATTAAAAATGAGTAAAGTCATTGTTTTTGTCTATAATCATGATAATCTTAATCACAAAATGAAGATTTTGAGATGTTTTTAAATTTCATTGAAATCTAGGTAAAGAAATGTTGTAGAGAAATATGCCACCTAATTGCAGAAAAGAATAAAACCAAACTTTCAACTTACAGAAAAGTTTTAATACATTTAAGACAAGGCTTCATGCTAATAATTAAATAATCTTTAGTCTAATTTTGAGTAAAAAATTGTTGAACAGCTTTGACCCTGGAAACAAGCAAAGGAACACAGTAAAATGGTGAGTTACTGTTTTCAGGAAAACCATATTGCTTTCCTGTGGGAAAAGTTACAAATGAGAGCAACCTTGCAGAAAATTGTGGATGATTCTAAATTAAAAGGGAATCAGAATCAGTGTCAGTAATAGCACATTTAAATCAAGACTGACTTCTCTGAATTCTCATTCTATCCAACATAACCAACATCTCTTGGGGAGAGCCTAAGGATGAGAATCCTATGAAACCTGTACTTTTATACACTTCACTTAAAATGAAAGAGAAAGGGAAAAACCAATGGAAAGGGTTTCATGACAACAAAATGAGGATGCCCAAAGAACATTTGAAAATAATTCCAAAAGGAAAAAAAAAAAAAAAAATTAGGGCATATGATGTGCAAAGAAAATTATGATTGAGGATATTTCAGAATTGATGAAGTACATGATTCTCATTGTAGAAGTTTAAGGAGTATTAAGACAAAGTCTATTTCTGGACATAATTTATAAAATATAGAGAAAAGGCAAGGGGGGAGGTTAAAATGATTAGTCCTACAAATGATAATATTTATTAAATTCCTATGGATTGCTCTAAAACAATGCTAGGTTTCAGGCAACAAAGAACACAATCAGGTCATATCTTATTTGTGGAAACTTCAGTGGGATGAAAACAAGCAGGATCACTTGGAGGTAGAGACCCCTCATGGTTTATTAAGATCCCCGGATTATTCTGGTCTCAAGTGCTTTCTGTTGTCAACTGAGTTGACTTTCGATAGCACTTCCTTCAATACTAGGAAAAAAATCATCAAAGATTTGACTCCTTTTGTAGAAAAGCCTTTTTCCATTTGGAAGAACATCAGAAGAATTCTGACCTTCTTGCCGTCCAGAGCATGTCACTCCTTTGTGTCTATGCTGTAACTTGTCACCAAATGCTTTCTCAGTTGACCTAGCATGAGGCAGAACAAGCAGATGGAGCACTGACCAAATCTATACTGTTCTTTGATGTCAAGGTGAAGGCATGGCAGGGAGCAAAATAATAACTGTGTCACACAGTTTGAGACAATTGAGTATCATTCAAGTTGGAAATATTAGTGGTGATGGAGTACATTTCATGCAAATAGGAGCATGTTTAAAAGCCTCCATAAATAAACTGAAATAATATGAGACAGTTCATATCATTTAATATTTCTATTCAGTTTGCATAAGGTACCGAAATTCATTATCCTAAGCTAACATAAAGGTTGAAGAAGCCATGTTTTGAAAAGAATAGAGAAACTAAAAAGTCACTTTTGAGACAGATTAAGGGAATTCAGTTCAAATAGAACCAAGCTGAAAATGGTAATACATGGCTTGGAGAGGAAATAATTAATCCCAAAAGAAAATGTGAGAAGAAATATTGGAGAGCAAATAGATTGCTGTGTGGCAAAATAAATAAATAATGACTAATTTGTGGCAAAACAACCAGAATGACTAATTTGAAAAACATGGAATGCAATGAAGTGGAGTGATAACATGCAAAAAATTGGAATTTGGAAGTTGAGTATATTCATTTTCAAGGAGAATGATGCTAAAATTGAATTATTAAATTTATTTTTGACAAGAATTTAAAGGTAGACAATGAAGAATAGAAATTTAATATCAGATAACTGAAACAAGAGCAGATAAAAAGATGGGAGTAAGAGACCAGTTCACTTTAAAGAGAAAAAAATCAAGTGAATAAGAGGCAGTTTGAGGAAAGCATAAAAATTAAATAATGACAGCAAATTAAAATATATCAATAATAACCACCGATCACTGTGAAACAGAGATTGTGTATTTGGGTTTAGTTTTTTTTCAAATCTAGCTATCTAGGTCTTATTAGAAACAAGATAGATTGCTATTCAAGTGGTAACCAATACTGTTATAGTATGTTGACACAAAATTTGAGTGATTTTTAAATGAAAAAGTATTCATGAGGTTAATAATGATTTCTATAGAATCACAAAATACTATTGCCTGGAAAATTCTGTAGATTTAGATTAGACTACAACTAGTAGCATGCCTATTTGAGAGAATAACAAGTAGAAATTGATACATTCATCTCTTGGCAGACAATATTAGAATAGTCCTATTTTCTATGCAGCAAGAATATAGAGAAACTTTATGGTGTGGAAAATTCTACATTAGGCTTGCAGCAAACTGGACCCCCAAGAAAGCCATATCTCTACCCCTGAGAACTTTGACAACTCACTTGACATTTCTCAGCTCCAGGTGTCTCAACTATAAAATGATTTACTTGTACTGCATTTCGTTTTTTTCTGAACTCAAACGTCTCACACAAATAACACTATATATGATAATATTTTAAAATTCATATGTACAACTTCTGCTTCCAGGAAGATAGGTAGACATACCATTCTCTCTCCCTTCCATTAAATACAGCTAAATCCTCTGGGCATTACGTATAAAGCATTATGCTCAAGGAGACTTTGAAAGGTGTCAAGTGACAGGCAGCTTACCCAGGGAGATGTGGACTCTGGAGTAATGTCATGGGTTCTTATTTCACCTCCTACACCAGACAATGTGTGGGAGTAGCTGGCAACTCTGGCATCTAGTGGGTGCTGTTGACAAAGACCCCCCAGGGAGCCTGTTCTTTCTGGTCTGAAAGCCAGGGGGAAACAGGATCCACAGAAAATGTTTACAAGTGCTATTCTGCTCCAGCCACTCTGCCACGAGAACAAGAGGAATGGGATCCCTTCCACATCTACAACAGAGGCCCAGTGAGGCGCTGGGATTTCCACACTTTCCTGGAGGTGATGAGAAGACGCTATCCCCATGTGCCCTGGATGAATGGCATCTGAGAGGTTGGATCTGAGTTGGGAACTTGATTCCTAGGAGACAGTAACCAGGAACCCCTTTTTAACAGTGTCAGTGTTGAATCTCTGGAGTGGTGGGAGCTGGACCTGCAAGAGGCACAAATAGGGGCATCTCATGTCCCGACATGAGTCAGTGACCAGTGATGAAAAGGCAACCCCGATCTCCCAGGAGTCCTTGGAGACCATGCAGATATGCTGATAGAACTGTTCTGTCCCAGTAAGAAGACACCCTAAGTTCTCACCTCTACCCTGAGCAATGAGAAACCCTCCCCAGCCCGGATGTAGGTGGTCTCTTAATTTTTGCAGTCTACATTCTCCTTTTAAAGAACTGTGCCTGATGACTGTAAATAAAAATGGCATTTGCTAATGAATCAATGGATTGATTCATTTTTTTAAATTTTTATATCATTTTATTTGAAATACAATCAATTTTAACAATAAGAACTTCCTAAAACTTTTTTCTTTTTTTTTAAATTCATTTTATTGATTTGTCACAATTGTGCATTAATTGATCCCTCATCCTCCCTCCATATCCACCCTCTGTAATTCATTTTAAAGGTATTTTTTTAAATAACGGCAATATTGGAGAGGGTGGACAATTATTTTCCCCTTCACACCTTCTCTTACACTCCTTTGAACATTTTCTCCATCCCCTCTTTCCATTTCAACCAAAAGCTCCTCATTTTATTTATGCATTTTTCACAGTTTATAAGGGCTTTGTCAGTTCAGCTGGTGATTCTTTGATTTAATCATATATTTGAAATAATTCAATATTTACGGTATGTTAAAGGTATTTCTTTAACCGTAGCTTCTTGTTCCTTAAAAAATAAACTTCCTCAAAACTGAATTTGCACTTTTCATTAAAGTTTTTTACTAATCAATGTTAAGCTTCTCTCTTTGACATAACCCTCAAATATCCTTTATCTCATTGTTTCCTTTCTGTCGTTTCTCTCCCCACACTCACTGTAAAAGTCTTAATCACCTGATTTAATGAAAAGTGCTAACAATTCTATGCTGTTCAAAGCTTTTAAAATTCTAATTATTTGAGGTATAGATGGGGTTTGATTTTTTTAACATTGGAAGGTCATGAACTTGTAGAAATCTTGTTTCCTTTCTCTTCTGCTTATAACTCATCTCATTTCTCAGTGAACTCATCTCTTCCTTGGCATACTTTGCCAACAGCAGTTGGTATCAATCAGCACATACAAGTAGGACTTTAAAATTTCATACCTTCTAGTTTTCAGCAAGGATGCCGACTGCCATGCTATCAGAGTTGACAATTTTACCAAAATCTTTGCTGATAGATAGCATATATTCTTGTAGAATTCTGTGTAAAATTTCTTTTTGTTCACAAGTAGAATGCTAAAGCAATGGTACATAAAGATTTATTATCTCTGCACCCCATTTCTAGATAAGATCTTATTTTAGTGCAAGAAATCTATGTTATTCTGCAGGAACAAGAAACTTGGATATCTTTGTTACTTTAATAAAACATCTTTATTTTTGCTTACACAAATGCAGGTGTTCTTGTTTGTATAGGTCTCTGTAGTGAAACAATCATTTTAGAGTGACTTTCATTTTTGCTGTATTCTGGGGTCCCATCCTGTGTTCTCAGTGCATGTTTGAGCTGTGAACTGAAGGTGAAAAATGAATTTTAATAAAACCTCAATCTCCCTCCCAAGTGTGATCTTAAATTTCTTAAAAATAATTTGGATATAAGGCAATTAGAATCACTATGCATGAATAATATGTCTTGCTGTTGCTTTTATTTCAAGTTTATACATTACAATTTGCTACACAATATGTCCATGTTATTTTGATATCAGCTGTTTTGCAACTGCATTAACTTGCTGTAAGTTGGGTAACCCCCAGATATACGATGCTGTTTTCTCTATTCATCACATTTATGTGGAGTATTATCACAGACAAATGTAGAGTGAGGAGAAGACGGCTGTTAAAAGAAGAGTGTGCCTTCTATTCCACAGTGCTTGTCCTTCAGTTGTTCTGGAATTGCTCCATACCCCCAAATGGCTATATATGGGCAAATGCACCCCATCTAGAGAAACTGCCTTGCACTTCTGAGAGGGAGATTTAATGATGTAAAGGAATCTCATGTTTCAGCTGATTTCAATCATCTATTAGGATTTACAACCAGTAAGTCAAACAAGATCATGTCTCAGCTCTTCTTGAATCCTTGCAGATTTTATAACCTATATTTACCTCCTTATCAATGTTGACATTAAAAACAAAGGAACACAAATGAAAACAAAATGAAAAATCCATGGCGATTCAGTGGTATGGTGGCAGATCAGGACTGAGAAATAGAAAGAAAAACTGACAGTCTGGGAGTGTTTCTCTCAGAAGATGATGAAATCGGTGTGAATTAAATCAAAATGATATTTATGGTCTTTAATAAGTCATTATTTATCCAAGTACTAGATAAGATAGTACCATTTGGCTTAAAATATGGAAATATCTATTTAACAGCATATAATTTATGACACTAAATTAATAGTAAGCTGTCTCACCTGAGGGGCATTGGTTCTGGATAATATCTTCAAGGGCAGTGACTCACATCTGCTATGTCCCTTTTGGGGTTAATAGCAGAGGCTGAAGAGCATTGTCCACTGCCTTTAGAGCTGCTACTTTTTCAGACAATTGGCACTATTTCTAGAACTTCAAAGAGAGAAAATGCCCTGTAGGTATATGCTTAAGACTGTAATTGCCTTTTATTTTCATCAGAGACATTTTGCCATTCTTATTCTTATGCCCCAAATGTCACAAGCAAAACCTGTAATTATTTCAAATTCATTTGCCCTTATAAGATTAGTATTAGAACCTTGCACACATGGGGCATGCACTTAAATATGACTTGATTATAAGATATGAATCTAAATACTAATTGTTTTAGAATGTCTCAAAAAATCAGGCTTCTTGTAACTACTTTTTAAAGGCGCCCATAAAAAAATTAAAGAAGAAAAACTTTATACTTCACTCTCAATAGTCTTACTCTGTTCTATCAAATAATGTTGGTTTTTACCCACCATTTTATGTACACAGCGGCATGAGGTTTGTTAGCTTGACTTACATTTCAAAAGTAGGAATCTTTTCTGTTTTAGCTCAACGCCAGTTGTGCGCTGACTGCCTGCTGCTTTCCAAACTTGTATCTTGAATTTTGTAGTTTAATTGCCACTCGCACAGTGGTATTGTACATAAACACAGCAGCTGCTACTGTATGTTGGAAGAGACTCAGAAAAATCTATGGACACTGTTCAGCTTTGACTAAAAAGCCAAAAATTTTAGACCCAGCTGCATTACTCTAACAGCTTGGCAATATAACACCTTAACAAAAAGACTTCAGCTCATCGGAAGTCTACTTACAATATGTTTGAGACCACACTAGAGAAAATTGCATGGGACCATGTGGTCTAAGGGTAAAACTTTCCAAAAAATGAAGATCGTCTTTCTTTTTATTTTTTATTTTTTCCTAGTCACAGAGGCCCTTCTATTTTGTTCGTTAGTATTCTGCATTGCTAGAGATAGCCACTAGAGATAAGAAAGCTAATATGAAACTTGGATACCTTCCTGTTACCAGGTAGAGATTATGTTCTTTTTTGGTTAAACCAATTAAAAATGTGAAACCAAAGGGGAAATGCACAGAAACCTTGACAGAAACCTTGGCTGTAGCAGCGAACAGACTTTAATGAAGATTCTGGTATGTGGGAGGGCTGGACTGATGTCGCATTTAATGTGATCAGCTTGCAGTGAAGTATCCCAGCATAGATGTTTTGATGCTGAAAAAAATTTAAAAAAATAACACTTTCTTCTTTTCACACACAAAGAAAAGCAGCCTTTACTATGGAAGAAGCTAACAGATTCATGTTTCTTGTCTTAAAAGGCATGCCTTCCTTATGCAGCTTTGCGTTCCTGTGTATTTCAAAGTTCAAGTAGCACTGGTGTTCTGAAGAATAAAACTTCCCAAGGATATCAGAAAGTAAACAGCATTGGTCCACTATGGAATATGACAGTTATCATGATTTCTTTGTAATTATCTTTCTGATGAATTATAGAGCCTGAGATTTTGCTAGATCTTGAACTATATTTGATTACAGGCATAGCACTCTTTCATAATACTGATGTGAAACTGGGCTATCCTAGTGTAGTAAAATATTGCCAATAAGTAGTTCTTTCAATTCTGGTGTTTTAGGCACCTAAAGAAGAAAAATATTAAGGTCTGTGGACTAAGGGGTTTTGTTTTGTTAGAATATAGTAGATCCAAATATATTCTCTCTCAGTGCTATAAATATGAAGAGTGGTGATAACTCTACTCCAGTCTCATATAAAAGAATTTCTCTGACTATTCTATAATCATAGTCTATCAAATGTCTTCAAAAGTTTTATTAAATCAATGTGAGATTCTTAGTTTTTACCTAATTACCTCAAATTAGTGCTGAAATTATAATACTGCTTATAATAAAAACTAAATATGTTAAGTCAACTTAAAAAGTTGACCGTAATAGAAGTATATTTAATTGAATTAGAAAATCATATGTTAAGTATTTTTTAAGTCAATCAAATTAAATATTATCCCAGATTTTGATGGAGGAAACAATGCCAATATTTCACTGGTGGTTATTATTATGTAGTGTAATTATAATCGCCTTTAATCTTCTTATTTGCTTTACTAATCTTTCTAATTTTCTGCAGTGACTAAAGTAATACAATTTAAATTTCACATGTAATTGTAAAAATGTTGACCACTCCAAGAAAAAAACATTAAGTAAAACAATATTTATTTTAATCTACATAATCAAGGTTTTTTTTTGTTTTGTTTTGTTTTTGTTTCCCCCCTCCTACACCCAGATATAATCAAGGGTTTTAATGACAATTTAGACCATTAAAATTCTTTGGTCTCATTAGCGTCTACGCAGAAGGATAAATGGAGAAGATATGAACACACTCTATAAAGTAGACACCTCTGAAAATTCATACCAGAGTTGATAATTGCTAAACAACAAAAGATACATTAACGAAACTAATTGGAAAACAAAGATAGACAACGAGGAGTCTATAAATTTCACAGGTAAGTGATTGTCTATAGAAGAAAGACAGGTTGAATAACAAAATGTAATGATATGAGCTATCTGGCTCTCAAATGATTGCTCCATTTGATGCTTAATTTATGGATGTTCTTTATTTTATAATTAACTTGAAAAATATTTCTGTAAATTCATAATGTTCTTCTTATGTTGGTATCAAAGCAAGCACACAAAAGTGTCTCAGTGTATAAAGCAACAAGCATTTATTTTTTGCTTCCGTTCTGTGAAGGCTGTGGCTTTATAAAGCTTTTGATTTTTCCAGCTGGTCTGTCTGAATCAACTATGCTTGACTTCACATAATCTGTCATCCTAGAATGTAAAAAGAAGGAATGGTTCTTTGGGGGAATATTTTGTTCTGATGGGGCAAAGGGAGGCAGAAGGCCCCCTTGAAATCACATGAGCATGTTGAATGCTTCTACATGAATCTGGTGTGTCAGGTCTGCTCAAAATCTATTGAAGTCAGCAAGTCTCAGACAAAAGCAAAAGTGAAATCTGTATAAGTGTGCCCCATTGACCATCAAGCATCATCAGGATGTAATGAGAAAAATTATGTACAAAAAGAGGATGTATCACAGTCTCTAGTCAACATGGTATATGAAAAATAATTTTCTTTAAATAATTTATATAATATATTATGTATATATACATATATGTATATATCACATCTTTATATTCCCTAGGATTCACCCACCACCTTCCCTCCATGACCACTCCCACCTCTTCCCCCTCCCCTCCAGTTATGTACTTAGCTTGTTTTGACTTTTCCTCCTGGCACTTTGTTTATTTTTCCTATATCCCATATATTAGTGAAACCATTTGCATTCTCTCTCTCACTTTTTTTTTCCTGACTTGTTTCTGCTAATATGATTTCTTCTAGATCCATCCATGTTATTTCAAATTCATCAAGTTTGTCATTTTTGATTGATGAGTAATATTCCATTGTGTCTATATACCACATCTTTTTCATCCATTCATCTGATTTAGGACATTTGGGTTGTTTCCATGCCCTTGCAATTATAAATAGTGCTGGAATAAACATCCAAGTATAGGTGTCCCTTTGTATAAGTATTGAGTTCTCTTTTGGGTAGATTCCCAGAAGAGCGATTACTGGGTCAAATGACAGTTCTATTTTCATTAGTTTGAGGGTCCTCCACATTGCTTTCCATAGTGGTGGGCCAGTTTACATTTCCATTACCAGTGTAAGAGAACCAAGACACCTCCCTCACACCATCTACAAAAACCAACTCAAAATGGGTGAAAGACTTGGATGTAAAACCTGAAACCATAAAATACATAGAGGAAAACTTAGGCAAAGCTCTCCATGAATTACACTTCAGAAATCCATTTCTGGACACATCTACAGATGGCAAAAAAAAAAAAAAAAAAATGAAGGCAAACAAACACCTGGGACTACATCAAACTGAAGAATGGCATTTTACAGCTTGTTTTAATAGTAACCTTCTACTTCACTTTAAATTTTGTAAATTTTAAGGTCTTTAGATCTTTTTTTCTCTATTTTTTCCCCTAAACCAAGATCCATCCATGCTATTTTAAATTCATCAAGTTTGTCATTTTTGATTGATGAGTTATATTCCATTACTAGTAATAGTAATAATAGTAATAGTACATAAATGGCAATACCTGGAGACTTGATGACATCATAGCACTAAGAGAAGACTTGCTTTGATTTCACAAAAGTTGCAGCATTTTTGGAGTTGACCAGTTTGGTTTTTCAACTATATTCTCTGTGTTGATATTCACAGGTGTGTCCCTGGGTGACTTATGGATTTTCCTCTAACTTACTCAAAGTGAGATGATCCTCCATCAACAATGATGCTTCATTTGTTTTAACCCTATGATGCTCTCTTTTTCTTGCCCATCTAGCTGTGTTCTGCCTGAATTGTGCTTCCTTCACTTACACTGTTTCCTCCATACCAGTGTTTCACACAGGCTTTCTGGCCCCTTACTATGGTTATATTAAATCATCACCACTGAGTATGTGGCAATCCTAAGTGTTTTATCTTATGAATAGACTATGTTAAGGACTATGAATCTTCAAACTTATTAAGGTCGCTCACTTCCTCTATTATGTTCTTTCCTTCGAACACCTAATGCTCCACTCCAAACTCTAAAGTTTATTTTTAAATGACTTTGTTTCTTCTTTGAATAAATATTGTATCCCTTATACACACTATTAGTGGGCCTAATCAGTGCCTGACAAAATCAAAGCGTACTGATACCCTTCATTTTTTAAGTAAAACCATTATTTCTACTATTATATTCTTCCCTTCCTTGGTTTTAGAGTCTTTACTGCCTCATGTTTAGTCACACCATTTCCATTCCAGTTCAGTCATCTACAAACAGCACCCCATTCTGCATTTCACTATTATTTCCACCTTGAATATTTCAAAATTAACAATTTGTCCTCTGAGTAAGAGTTAGTTTTCTCAACTTCTCTAATTAAAAAAAATGTTCAACTTTATTATAAATTCCAGTTCTTTGAAACATAGCAAATTCCTCACCCGTTGCAACAGTTAAATTACACATGATTTCCAGTAACATTTTGAGCCCATGGTCAGATTATAATATACTGTGCTTATACTATAGTAAATTTAGTTCCCTAATCATCTCTTGTCTGTTTCAGCCAAAATCGACTCCATTTCTTTGCTTAATATATTTCTTTTCTATGCTAAGTATTTTGTATATGATTATGAAAAAATGCAGAGTGATTCTATTTTAAATCCTGAGGATTTATCTTGCATTTCATTGTTAATCTGAATTCTATTAATTTGTCTCTTCCCTCTCAATTGCATCTTTATATAGTTGTTTCATAACATGTTTTATGATCTTCTAAAACAATCCACACTTCCACAATCCTCAGTGATATTTGACTATTCAACATTTAACTTTTCAGAAAATACATGCAAAATATGTATTTAAAAAGTCTTGGTTTACTTGAAACAAACATAGTATATCTCTCACTGCCTGTCAACCCTACCATTTTTTTACAGTATGAATGACTTTTCCTTCATTGTTCCAGTGAAAAATGTAATAGGTAAAGTAACATTGTTTAGTCACAGATTTCTTTCATTTTGAGGTTTTGATTTTTCATTATTCAAGCTCCATTACCTTAATTCAGATCTTTATCATTTAAGTTTTCTTTAAAATTATTTTATTAAAGTTTAAATGCAAAAATATTTTCTATACCTGAATATAAGGCTGAAATATAAACAGATATATGTTATAAGACACATGGGATTATTTCTCCTTACCCTATCTCCTCCTAAATTGCATTAGCCAAAATTTGTTAGCCAACATAGTTCATGGATTTTCTTGATTATTGACATTTGATTTAACCTTTTTTGGATGAGAGACTATTGCTATATGCTACAATTGTTTTGAAATAATTTCAATTAGTTGTACCTTAGTGGAATTCAGTTGAGTTCATTACTGAATTACTCATTATTCAATTTAAGCAAGACTATTAATGCTGGTTTATGCAGTCCTTTTCTTAACCATTTTATTTGATAATATGTTGTCTTGTGTGGATATAAATATTCTAATACATTTTAATAATGTATCTTTCACACTGTTTTCTCATTAAGGATTATGTGTTTTTTAAAATCCATTCAGATAATTACTTGCACATTAATTCATCAATTCTAATTGCTCTTCTAAAAATAATTCATGGTGAAAATTCACCAACAGTTGTATTTCCCCTAGAGATCGACATCAGTTTGAGCCCAGATCACTAACATCACAGAGATTGTTGCACAGACATGCAGGTGTATATCATTTTAGTATTTACCTGATAATTCTGGGGTATACCCAGGAAAAGATACATTGGTGTATATCTAGGAAAAGATATGCTTACTCACATTGCGTATGTGACATTTTATTCCATTATTCCTAAAAATTGCTTGCATATTTCTCAACCCACTGCCATATAATTAAAAGTACTCCCCAGCGGGTACTCACCAATGGAGCCAAAGTGACATATTCCCATTCAACAGGGAAAACCTTAAATACCTTTGTGGATTGCTGTCAACCACTTTTCTTTTTTCTTTCCTCTCATGAACATGCATCTTCTAGATTTTACCTCCTTCTTCAAGGTAAACCCCAGTTGAAGATTTGTTTAAGATACACAAGACATATGAAACAAACTTGGCAAGAATTATTGCCTGTCAACAGTGGATGCATAACATGAGGAAGAACTGACCTTCTTTTATTAGAAACCTGTGAAATTTGAGTTGCTTTATTACCATAGAAAAGCCTATTAAACAATACTATTATGAAAATGAATTTGGCTAGAATTCAGGGTACATTGTTTCACTCAACATAGCTTTATTACAACATCAATGAGAAAACTGTTTCATGTGGTTGCTAAATTTTCAAGTTTCTTTTCTGTAAATTTTGCTGGAGAAGAATTACATTTTATCCACATGATTTGCCACCAGTTTTTCCATCTTCTAAACAATCTATCTTTTCTCCCCATTTTTTGAAGTGTTTCTATTAATAACTCCTGACTGAAATTTCCATTTTGCCACAAATATTAATGATCTGTTCTTCCAAGGATATGACACACTGGTTAACTGTGACCTAAGAAATAGTTAACTCTCTATTTTTTGAAAGATTGATAAATTGAAAAATAAATGCAGTTCATAATAGTATTTAATGAATTACCTAAGAAAGTTTCTGTGTTTCTTTTAGAATTGCATTTCTATTTGTAGAATAATGGTGGGGTGTTGACTTTGTATGATAATGCACCAATATCAAAAAGTATCAGAGACAACAAAAATCTTTTCTTTAAGCATGGTCTACAGTGTCTGCACATTGTTCATGTTCTCTATTAAGTTGTTGCTATTGTTCACAGTATCTTACCTCTAGTTCCTGGAATTAGAAAGCAATGCTTCCATAGTGTAATCATTTCATTTCCAAATTTTGAAAATAAATATTGTCTATTGTCCTCCCCCTTCCCAGGCTGATGAGAATGGCATCTTCAATAATAATATCACCTTCAAATATCATTCTTTCATTATGTGACTATGATAATAATGTCTCTTTTCAGATTCATTTACCTCTATTACAAAGAAGCCTGGGAAATAATCTTTCAAACATGACTATATGTCAGATTAAATACCAGGGATTGGATCTCTAAGTAATGAAGAAAAAATAGGCATTTCATAACAAGGAGACCTTTGCTGCGGTTGTTTCCTTCATAAAAATAATACTATTATCTATTTCTTAAACTGTTTTATCACTCAGAAAAGGTAACACATACAGAAATTTCCTACTGAATTTATCTTGAAAAATTCATATCTTGAAGGAAGAATGGGTTAAATGGTTTTATGGCATATCATTTATATATATATATTATATTGAAGGAAAATTGGGCTAATTTGTTTATTCAAGAACATAAGCTTCATTGTTTTGTTGGGTCTTAATAGAATTGCTAAAAATTATTTTTTTCTTTAATGTTCCTTGCACATTATCAAATTTTACAGTTCAAACAAACACAGTGATCTTTTAGCACATCTACTGATATGTGATATAACTGTATATATTAATAGAGAGATTCTGAATTCACATTTGAATTTTGATTCGTAGACTAAGATAGTACAAAATGGTGATGTGTGCACTATTTTGATTACAAAATAAATAAAAAGAATAAGGAATATGTTTTCCATTCAACCTACTATTTTGTTCTATTCCAGTCACATTAGCAGACAATAAAGTGTTTGTTATAGAACGTTTATACATAAACGGGTTGATGTATTATTGGGTCGCATCTTCAATTGGTTTGACGTTAGATTTTTTTTTTTTTAACATTTTCAGCAGTTAGAAAAGATAGCAGAACCGAGGAATGAAGTCACTGATGGCAAGCCTTGGATGGTTTTCAAGGACAATCTCGGAATGGTTATTTCAAAGAGCATCTTCCCGCTAAGAGCTGAACTCTGAGTTCTCCTACTATCCTTAAGATCACTTTGAAATGGAAATGATAAGAACCTTTAATGCCTTGCCCAAATAGGAAGGTGTGCAGAAATTGGAGCTATGTTTGGCAAGAAGTAAGAGGTATTGCAAATGGAGTTGGAATGAGCAAATAGAACGTGCATAGTCTCAATAGCCTAATGAGAAAATTGAATGGCTGGCGCTCAGGTGGAGAGATCGCAGTAGTCAGAGACACCTTCTTTATGTGCTTCTGTAGCAGTTACATATTATTTTATTCTCTGAGTAGGAATAGTATGAACAAGCTGGGTCCAAATTGATGTGTCATAGTCATTTACTTGTAGAAATAGCCCCAAAGATTTTCCACTTAGACTGTTTCCGTCATGACGTGAGCATACATTATATTAATAGAATACAACTTAGGTAAGATCTATCTGCATAAAAATAAAAATAAAATGGACATTTCTGAGAGCTGACCTCAGAGCTTATGCACCCTGCTAATGTCAGTTTAAAGGTATGTGCAAAAATATTGCGCAGATATAGCAAATAGGTGGTGGTGTGCAGTTTATCATTCTGAACTCAGTCTGCCCAATCACTAAACTCCAAATAAGTGTGGTTTCTTTTGTTCTGTTTACCAACAACTTACTCAAGGGACTGTCTACAGTATTGATACTTGTTATTCTCCTTTTATATTTCTCAAAGGAGGATTTTTAGAGTCAATGGATTAGCTATGTGTGTCAATGAGGAAATTGATAGCTCGGTATTGGATACCTGAACCTGGCAGGATGCTTGAGCTGAATACAAAGTCATTGATTTTCCTCCTCGAAAGACACTACTCGGTGTCTCTGTCAAGGTCTCTTACTTTCAGGCCATGGAGGTGCATTCTGGGCATTCCAGATCTAGGATGTACATGTCTGTTATTGGTTCTTATTCAAGCAAGAGCTCCTAAAGTTAGTCTTCACTTAGATGACAAAAGTCAAGGCATTTATTAATATATAAATCTTTTCGTTCACATGTATGTATACTTGATCTTAGCCAAAAGGTGGACAAGTGATCACATATATTTTATATAGTATTTAACCTATATTAGCCCTTTTGTTAAGATATGTTCTTTCCAATATAAAACCATATTTTTTCACAGCAAATTTTTCATTATTTTTTTCTTATATCTCCTACCATCATGTCTTCTGTGTTATTATCCCTCCTCCCCCATTTATTTCTTCTTTAGTTTTCCTTGCCATTGGAGTTGGCAAATACATCTGTGTGGTTCGTATCCAATAATGTAACTCTTATACACTTTTGTAAGTAGAAAATGCAACTAATTTTTAAAAACTATCCCCCTGGAGGAATATTACATGATTTCTTAACAGCTATTATCTAACATTTTTAAAATAATGGGTATTTAATGCTGTTTAAAAATTGAAATTTACATGTTTCATTTCCAACAATGTAAGCTTGAACTTAAATAAATGGATAAAATTTGTGAACAAAATTTTGGAATACACATCATGTCTATTACTTTGCTCTAATTCAGTGATTTATTGTTTCTATGCCATCATGAAACATTTAATTGGATTTTAGGGTATAAGAACAACAGATTATTTTAAAACTCCAACTATAAGTGTTTTTGTTTTCTATAAAATATCTTCAAATAATTACACCTTAAAACATCTGAGTATAAACAAGATGTCTATTTTCTCAATCTTACCCATTAACAATACAAGTTTTGAGTATAAAATTAAGGATGTTATACTAATTGATGATGTAGATACTTTTTTTAAAGGAATGCAAGCAGAATGTTTAGAATGATCACAGATGAAAGTTCAACAAATTAATTGCACATGCTGCTTTTTTTTTCCTTTTCATTCCTAGTGCAAATCTGATTGAGGTTGTTGTTTGGTTTTAAATTAGTGATACTGACAACTATTTCCTTTGACTTTATTAATCATTTTGATGAAGAACCTTTTCTACCATGAGCTTACCAATATCAACCTTGGATTATATGGTCATCTAAATTTTAAAACAATGTTTTTCTTTGTCTATTCATGTCAAAATTTTATTACTCTAACATAACAAAATTAAACATCATCTCATGGTTATTTGATCAATAACCTCTGGGTATTAAAATTAAGTTGTAAAATTGTTAAGGCAACAGGAAATATTATGATATATGTTAAAATCTTTGCATAGTTGTTTTATTGGCTTTTCAGAAATTTTCATGAATTACAGATTTGTCATTATAAATAAGGAAGCTATGCTACAAAGGGATGGTTAGAGATGAAAATTGAAATCATTAAGAAAATCTATGCTAGCTATATTTATATTCTTACACTGTATCTCTTAAATTTAGTACAAAGAGAGCTTAAAATTGAAACTCACTGTCCCTTAAATTACTGGAACATATATTTCATGGAATAAATAAAGTGTTAAACTACTTCAGTCGTCCCTCCTCATTGTAACTTAGATATTCTACATCTTCTGTGCTCATTTTCCTCAAACTTTTAATATGAAAACAAATCACCTGATGAACTTATTAAAATACAGTACTGACTCTGCAGGACTGGGTTGGCAGTTAAGTCGGACTTCCGGGCACCCAGAAGATGCTGTGGCTATTCTTTCCTTGAAGTATGTTTTCTGTAGCACCCAGGTACTCTTGATAGTAGCAGTTTCTTAAACCACACAAAGTTAGCATTGGTGGGAGAAAAGGTGGGAGAAAATGTAAACTTCAGCAATGCTGGTATTTACATTTACTCATAATCTTGATCATAGGAGAGTGCTTTTACAGTTTCAATTTCTATTTTCACAGACACTTATACTTTACACTTTATCCAAAAGAAAACGAGATACGTTCATAGTAACTTTTGGCCTATTTTTACTCATATTTGTCCTGGTCATTTGCCATTGGTTAGACATATAATGAATTCCAAGTGAGAAACAATGGTTTGCTGACACTGTATAATCTAAAAGAAGATTACCGGGGCTTTGTTCAAACAAAAAATGTGAACAAGACAAAAAAAAAAGATTTTTTTTCCAGAAATTCTGGAAAGCTAGAATACTTAGAGTTGGAACTTTATGGATTTGCTTTATCATGTGTCCTTGGTCACAAAGATTTCTACAACTTAGTGTCCAAATATATAATGCACCTGTGCTTTGAGTGATAACAAGACGTTGTGTATGTGCACATGTATGCATGTGCATGTTTTAAGTGTGACTGGGATCAGTTTAGATAAAGAGAAATGGAAGAGAGTAAAATAGAACAAGAAAATAATTAGAATAAGGTATCATTCTAAATACTTTATTCACTAATGTCAGAAATTCATACTTGCCCCATTTTGTTCTCCAGAATGACAAATCTTTATATATGCCACTTGCATTTTCTCATTGGGTAAAGAAGAACCAATGGATTCACCCTCAATTTGTCTTTCCCCAAAACATTATAGAACATTGAGGTCATAGTGGAATTTTAGTTCTTCCCCAAAATTCAGAGGAGACATAAAGATAGCTGTGGTGGTGCCTTTGCTGATTTTCTAAGAATCTCCCTAACTCAAATTCTTAGAATCTAGTACAGGTTTGTACATGTGTATTTGTGTGTGTATGTTTGAGGATTTCCATCATCATTGCTATTGAGATACAAAGAACATTTAGAAATGATTATATACATGTATAAAATTATATACAGATACACTTTTTGTATAACTCACCATGTTTTCCATATAAAAAACTATATAGACCCCACAAGAGACACAAACACAAGACTTATTGCTACACATTTTATTAGTCCTGAGAAAATATGCATAATTTGGCCCATGTCTCCACTTTATTATTTCACTTGCCAAAAAAAATCAACAGTAGAGAAAAATTCTCCAGACCCAGCTTGATTTGTAGTGACAGGATGTGATTGGTTGGATGCTTTTTGGACTGGTTGTGCCTCCAACATAATATCAACTTGAGATTCTTTGAGTTAGTATCCAGTATTCTTTGAGTTATTATCCAGATCATCTCTATCTGGTAAACAAATTTCATCAGTTACTTTTGACCTATTTTCCATTTAATTGTTCACTGGAAATCTTGTTTTTGTAGCCTTGGGAATATTTTCTATAAAGATATATGCATTTTTATATATTCATTTATATCCATATGCTATATATATATGAAGAAAAAATAAATATTTATATATTTTTATATATTCTATATATATATATGATTCTGTGAAGCTGCACATTTATAACTCTTTTTTTCATTTTTGAAAGAATGAAGAAGGATCCTTTCTGTAGTACCATCCCTCCTGGCTCACACTATTATTAGCAAGAAAGAGAGGATTCACAGTCTTCTACCTGCTCCTGGAAAATTTTCTCTGATGTGTCAACCTGCTTAATATTCAAAGTCTCAGAAAAAAAAAGCTTCAAATGACCAGCTCTAATCTCACCATACCTGTTTGCATATTTATATCGATAATTAAGCAAAGAAAGTACACTGGATTTCTCTCCAAATTCGACGTTCATCCCTACATAGCGCTATGACCTCTCGTCCCATGGAGAAACGTTCCCAGTAGTTTCTGGTGCTCACGTTTCTTCATTCATAAAAGTCTTTGTGGGGTTATAGCAGTTCCGTAGTCTTGCCCTCACTGAAAACTGAGTCTTCACGAACTTCTGAATCTGTGGCTGTCTCAAGCTGTGGCAGATCCTCTGCTGTCTCAAGCTGTGGCAGTTCCTCTCCTGTTCCCTTTCACTAATGAGATGAACGGATATGCT
This sequence comes from Uropsilus gracilis, assembly GCA_004024945.1. Lineage (NCBI taxonomy): Eukaryota > Metazoa > Chordata > Mammalia > Eulipotyphla > Talpidae > Uropsilus > Uropsilus gracilis. The sequence continues at coordinate 25,353 of PVHY01001674.1, forward strand.
CTGTGCTCCTCCAACCAGTTTCTCTCTCTCCTAAACCTTCTAGAACTCCAGTCCACATCACCAGGTGCTACTAGCCACTGTAACACCTGGTGCCACTTCCTGGTCTCTTTTGAAGACATTAGCTTTGAATTATTATCACATTCTTTTTCACAAATCCAATCCTTAAAATTCCACATTTCCAGTGATTTAAAAATGCCATATGGTCAGCTTGCTAGTGTTCACTTTTTCTTAGCCTTTTGTTTGGCTTCTCTATATTCCAGATAGGAGAGACCATCCTACCATCCTGGTGTTTATCCTTTACAGCAAAGGTGGGGGTGGTGATACAGTGCATAAAAAGGGGTGGGGTGGAGGGGATGAACACAAGGGAATATGGTGGTTCACAGGTGATATGCTATTGTTGGAAGAACTATGGGGACTATGATGATGTAAGAAAAAAATTAATTTAAAATGTTGAAAGTGCTATGAAGTGAGAAAACTGCTTTATTAGTACCTAAGAACTTAAAGATTGCTTTCTAGAAATGTATGATGATATCATTGTTTATAATTGTAATGTAATGCTCAGGAAATAAGTAATCATCAGCATGAGATCATGTCATGTTTGGGCAGTGGAATCTCATATATCAATGAATGTTTGTGAGTCTCTATATGAAAATACCTAAGTGTATTTTAAAAATTGTGGCATGCAATAAGGCAGATGCAAACGATGTATCCTAATGCCTCCATTTATTTAATGCTCACACAGAGCAATCTAAACTATATTTTAAAGTATATATATTTTAGGTCATAAAACTGTGAAAGAAAACATGGAAGCAATTATTATAAACTTCAGAACAGTTGCCTCTAAGAGAGTAATGGCAGTTTGATTGTCAAGGAGCATAAGAGAAGCTTAAAGTTACAGAGAATTTTCTGTAACGTTACACCATATGGCTTGAAATTACACAGATATGTGCTTTAAAATATTTGCTGCTAAGTGATACATGTTGCTAAATATGTAGCTTATTTCAAAACACAAAAGGTTTATATAAAGTTTCTTTGAACTCTATGTTAGTTTCATATTGCAGCTGAAACAAAGCACCATTTAGTGGCATAAGTGCAAATTTAATAGACATCTATTTCTATAGCACTAAACATCAGAAATTTGACCTTGTTGGCTGAAATTCAAAGTGTACACAGGGCTATAGAGCTGGAAGCTCCAGAGGAAATCCATTTTCTTGCTTTTACAGCCTCCAGAGCTTCCTGCATCCCTTATCTCTGGTCCTTCTACCCATGTTCAAACTCAATAATATAATATCTTTGTTCTGCATGTGTCTCTCTGTCTCACCTGCTTCCCTGTTCACACCTTTTAACCCTGGCTCACTGCTTTGGTTTTAGAAGGACCTTTGTGATTTTATTTGCCTCACCTGGATGATCTCTCAATCCCGACTCCTTAATTTAATCACATCTACAAAGTCCTTTTGCCATGGAAGACAAAGAAAAAAATAAATCTCTGAGTTCAGGGAATTATGAGCTGCATATTCTTTAAGAGCCCATTATTCAGTCAATGATATCTCAGTGTTTACTTTTAGCACTGTTATTGACTGGTACAGAAAACCACTCCAACATGGTTGGGCTCAAAAATCTCCAAATCTACTTTTTCCATTGAAATCACTTCATTTATGTTTTTCTTCCCAAAATTCAGTACTGTTATCGACTGGTACAGAAAACCACTCCAACATGGTTGGGCTCAAAATCTTCAAATCTACTTTTTCCATTGAAATCACTTCATTTATGTTTTTCTTCCCAAAATTCAGTACAAATAACAAGTAACTCATGTTGACCATTTTGATACCATAATCAGTGGCTTATTCTGTTTTTTTTTTTTTTTTGTTTTTTATCTAATAGTCATTGAACAAGATATCTCTTCCGTCTTTGTTAAAACATTGTTCTTTATTTGTAGTACAACACACTCCTATTTGCTTTTTTCCTACACATAACTGCTTCTTTTTAATCTCCTTGATGGTGCCCCTTCCTATATTGCATTGGTCTAGAGTTAAATCTTCAGGTTGTTTCTGTTCACTATTTCCAGTAAACCCCTACTTGGTCTCTGTCTCATTTCTAACCTATCGATTCTGCCATATCTGTCCATAGACCACATTTCTCCTCTCAATCCAGTTGGTTTATATTTGACCGTCAACTGGGTCTCTTCCTGTAAAAAGGAATTTAATAATAGTAACTATGTCATAACCAAAACTGGACCTTTGATTTTAGCCACCCCACACACACAGCTCATTCTTCTCCCTTCATAAATTACAAACCAATCTTTCATATTTGCAATTCCCCTTGACTGTTCCCTTTTACTCACACCTGAAACCCATTTTTAATATCTTTTTTGCACTTTCTTGAATCTAAAACCAACATCATTTTTAGTTATTGTCACCTCACAGGTTGATTCCCTACTACAAATTTCCACTTCAAAGGTTCTGGCATCCTTCCAAGCAAGAGGTAAATGTGCTTTGTTGAGGCAGTAGTGGTTGCATTCACCAGTTTTTGCTCACCATCTCCAAAGCAGACCCACAGCTGCTCTGATTCAGAGATCTTTATGGAAAAACCCTACTTGATCTGACTTCTCTAATTTCATCTCCTCCTCACTCCACTTGACTTTCTTGAAATGTTTCTGTTTGTAGCTTTGCCTGTTGGAAAGTTTCATCCAATTTGATGTTTTATCTGTCCCCAGATACCCTCTGTGTGACTCATGTGCTCCTCAGGAGGGAGGCGTTTCCTGAATACCATACACACAAAATATGATAGTAGTAGTAGTAGTAGTAGTAGTAGTAGTAGTAGTAGTAGTAGTAGTAGAAGTAGTAGTAGTAGAAGTAGTAGTAGTAGTAGTAGTAGTAGAATTAGTAGTAGTAGTAGTAGTAACAGTAGTTCTAGTAAAATGATATAGCCCATCTTTTTTCTCATTATTTGGCTTTGTTTGCAAAGCATGTTTACCACCTAACATATTTATTTTCACTTTTTTAAATGTCATCCGTTTACATCTGTGAAACTGTGTGACTCATCAGAACAGGTGCTCTGTTTTGCTCACAACTGTGTCTCTAGGGAGCAGACCAGAGTCTAAAGTATAGTAGACCCTCAATGACTCTCTGTGGGGTGTACAAGTAACTGATTAGATTAATCAAAGCTCTCTGTTCTTTCGACCGACTCCACTGCTCCCCCAAATAGGCAACACTGACATAACAGAAGTAGCTGCATTAATCTAATACCATTTAGTGACCGTAAGTAATTCTTACCATTTACGAGAGGCCAAAAGCTGCCTGAAATATAAGAACTCAGGAAATGGACATCTGTAGCAGAAGAAAAGATCATGTGTTCAACTCTCTTTTGTCACGATTCACAGGTAATACTTTGCTGGATTTTGCGATGGTGGATTTGATGGTGATATTTCAAACACAGTGCACTACTCACACAGAAATCTGGAAAATGTTGCATTTAGAAGGAGGGATTCTGCTACTATCATCAAGTCATAAGGGCCTTAGAGATGCCCTCGGATATTTGGGCTGCTTGTACTCTAGCCCATAGCTATGTGATATGAGGCTTAAATCCCTAAAATTTAGTAAAAAAAACACTGTTTGAACAATTGTATCAGTCCTATTCCAAGTCAGTCAAGTAGGTCCTGGACCATATATACAGTTCCCTGAATTGGGCAGATCAACACCTCTTTTATCCTTGTTCAATTTTCCCATAGAGAGTCTCTCACTGATCATATGGAGCGGCACTTAGAGACCAGCTGGCTCAGTAGATAAAGTCCTGCGTTTCCCCAAGGTCATGGTGGATCACAGAATTAATCTTTTCTGTTATTTAGCCATAACCCCCTCTTGCTTGCTTGGTTTTCCTGGAGTCATCATCTTTGCTGCAGAACAGCTTGCTAAGGGACATCGCGTGCCCTGCACACTCCTTCTCCCCTCCCCCCCCAAGTCCCTAGGGGGGCTGCAACAAAACTCTATGAAAAAGGGACTTAAATAACACACATGTATTCGCTCTCAGTTCTGGTGTCTGGAAGTCTGTAGCGGAGGTGTGGGCAAGGACGTGACCCAGCTGATGTGTCTGAACTTTGCCCTGTTCTTCCTTTGCTCCTTGACTTGAGACAATATGAATGCATCTGCCTCCACCTCCACATGCCTCCTTCCTGCGCGTGTCTTCTTGTCTTCAATGACATCCTCCCCTCACTGGCCTTTTTGGATAAAAGCAGCAGTCATATTGGATGGAGAGCCCATGCCATCTAGGTTTGCCTTAATCTTCATTAGTCATCGTTATAATTACCCTCTTTATAAATAAGCTCACATTTTGAGGTACCAGGAGAGCCGGAAACTCATGCATTGTTTTAGGTGACACTTTCACCCCATAAAAACCTCCAAAGAGCTCATACACTTACAATATTTCTCTGTTAATGGCATATGAGCAAATCTTTGCAGAATGTATCTTTTTGTAGCAAAAACAAACAAACAAAAGACATAATCCTTCACCTTAGGATATGGTTTTCATATATTAAAATGTTCTTCTTTGTCTTATAGAAAATAACACATTGTACTAAATCCATCTGGAAAAAAGATTTAAATCATATATAATTTATGGACAATCATATTATGAAACTCTAAATCATAGTAATAAAATCAGAAAGTTCTTGAATATCAGACGTGCCTGCATCTCTTCTCCTATCTAGCATTTCATACGGAATACAGGACTATAAGACGTACATATTCATCATTGATTGAGAAAAAGTGGATATCGATTCTAGTGCACAAATTCATACTTGGCTTTTATTTAAAAACTTTTAGGAGATATAAATAAACATTTACATATGCATATCTAGTAAGCCAATTCATTTAGACTCTGCTTCAGTTGAGAATGTGTTCTGATTCAAGTGACATAAAATCCAACTTGCAATAGCCTAAAAAACAAGCATTATTTTCCCTCACATAATACAAAGTCTAGATGTAAATGGAGCTCGCATCCATTCAGCTGATCAAAGATGCCAGCCTTTTCCTCTCACTTATTTTTCCATACAAAATGTGATGGCTTTATTCCCATGCTTGTTCCTTTTTGTTCACAAGATGACTGCTTTCCCTCCAAAAAAACCACATTCATTTCCAAGACAGAGAGAATAATGCTGTACCATCTGCTTAGGCCCTGTTTGGGGGGGGCGGGGGGCATGGAAGAAAGGAACAGACACTTTCTAAAAAAATCTCCCTTTAAAAAGATGTTTGCCTCAAGGTCCACACTGTCATATGCATACCAAAGGGCACATGACCTCAATCATCTTAGCAGATCTCAGTATTCAGTGAAAGTGTAGGCTTCCCTCCTTTTGCTGCAGTAGCTAAAACAAATTCTCCAGTGCAAAGTGCAATGGGACATAAAACAAACAAAACTAGCTCTAATTCAAGGAAATTATTTTTGATACATTTAGCCATTTGTGTAAATGTGCAGATATTGTCAGTGATTAACCTTGAGTGATATAAAAAAAAGTCAGTCTGATGCATGTACCAATATCTTACACAAAACTTTCCTGTAAGGAACATCTTAGCACTCTCAGAGTGGAACTTTGTATTAATGTAGTGATCAAAATATTCCTGGATTTATACATCTCCTGCAGATGAGATGTTATATTTCTCTGCTAGGACTCTTCACATCCTCACTGCTGCTTCAGTGAGAAAAGCTGGGAATCCATGAAACCCCCACATCAAAGAGCGCTGCTTCTGAGAAAATAACTACTAGAAAACCAAAGGACTTTCTTATTGGTCATAGTGTAAATTTATATCACTCTGGTCAAAAAGAAAGTGTTGATTGACTAATAGTAAGACTAGAGCTCCCATCAATACACACTAGGATTATTTCTCCTGTTTAGACTATGCTGCTCGGACAGACATATAGACAGATAGTTCTGTGGGTGTTGTGGGGCCGGCAGAGGGAGGGATGATAATCCAGAAAGTGAAATCCCGAAAACAATCCTTCCCATAATTGCAAAACATTGCTGGGAAGATGATTGAGATTAACCATGAGGAGCATCTTAATGACAGGTAAGAGAGGCTCAAAGAAAACTGACCTCTTTGGCAAAAGGGAAAAAACAAACACCTAAGAATTCATTTGCCATTGTGGCTGAGTTCGCCAGGCTTTTCACTCCATATGGCCCACATAACCAGCACCTGAGTGTCACATCTTGCCATGATTGTGGGGCCCAGTGGCTAGGTGTGCACACCTGGGCCTAAGAGAGCGAGGATAACAGGACACAGAGAACATGAAAGACCACAAACATGACAGAGAGCACGAGGGGTTGCTAGGGAAAGAGAGTCCAGAGAGGGAGTGTGAATATTCCTGGGGTCTTGGAGGGTTTCTCCGCCTCCCAGTACCCCCCACTCACCCATTGGCAGGCCTCTCTGGTGTGTCTGTGTAACTGCGAGAACCAATAAAGAACCTAGGCAGATTGGTGAGCCTGATGCTTTCCGCTGTAGTTGGTGACAGGGACTGATTGCATACCAACTGGTGACAAGGGTCGGTTCCATAACAGGTATGTTAGAGGTGCAGGTAGAAAATGGAGTCAGGTAGGACCAGTCTTTGAAAAGAGATAACTCATCAGTATTTCAGGTTTCCAATTAGTCTGAAATAGAGGGAGACAGGTGGAGTGACTGATGAGGCCCGAGCTGTCCTTTCGGAAAGAGAGGGAACATGTTTTTCTCTTGCAATAACAAGATTTGGATTATGTTATGCAGAGAGAAGTTGATGCTGTATTTGCTTGAAGACTGAGGTGCGAGATGAATTGGATACTGAGTAGTTAAATTGGCTGTGGTGGCTGCTATTGATTTGTGCTCCTTTCCAACCAGTTCTTAGTGAACTCCAGTCAGACAGAGGATGAAATTTGAAAACTATCTGTCTAGGATTCTTTGCAACCAGAGTTCTAGAAAAAAAACAGTATGTTTTATCACTAAGATGCAGACGCTAAAGTTTGGAAAGGTAGAAATGTCAATTTCTTGCTTTTTTTTTCCTTTTTCTGCTGAGTTGTGACTGGATGCAATGTCCGTGGGTGCCAGGGAAGATTGCAGTGGGAGCACAGTGTTCTACATTGGTCTTCTGAGCTTGAAGAACAAGAATGCCTTGGTGCATTTACACAAGAGTCCAGGTGAGGCTTCTGGAGCATATTCTTCTAGTGTTTTCAATAATTTCATAAGCAACGAGTTCTTATGTTAATTTTTCCTACTTTGGATGAATTCTGTTTCAGTAACTTAACCCAAACCTGGCCACTTTAAGTATGTATATTGATGTAAAAATGTAACAACTATAATATATATATATATATATATATATATACACACACGCAAATATATATTTATATGTATTTATAGCATATATATGTTTTAAGGTATATATAATGCAATATATATATGTTTTAAGGTAATGAATGGAAAAGGATAGTGGGAAAAACAGCTCAATTGAAAGGAAAATAAGAAACTAGAAAATAATATAAGAATATAAGGCAAATAAGTTCAAAATTTTAAGTGGGAAAAGAATCCAATACAATGTTATTTAACATAAAAGTAAATAGGGATAATTCTGGATTTACTAATTACATGACAGTGTCAATTGCAGAAAATCCAGCTTCATATTGATTACGAAAATAGAATTAAATATAAATGCAAAGATAGGGTCACTAATTGTATAATAAAATGTCACATGACCCCAAGGACAATTATGTAGATGATGGTTTATGTACCTCCTTATATAGATTCAGTACATATACATAGGAATTTATTATAAATGTAATTTGCAAATTAATTTTTAAATAACTTTCACTTGCAACGAACCCTTTGGTGTACAGATGAGCACACATACAAAACAGCCGCAAACCTCATGTCCATTTAAAGAACATGATAAATTTAAAGAGAAAATATAGATTCTTAAACAGTAGCTGAAGAAAGACATTTTTAAAATACATTTGATAAATTGAAGACATTTTTTGAGTCAGTCATAAAAATAGTTTCCATTGCTCCCAAACAAAAAATAATCAATTTTTTTTTGGTCTAAAAACAAAACCCAAATCTCCATTGGCCTAAAAACAAAACAAAACCCAAATCTTTAAATGGTGGCAAAATGCAAATTGATTAAAAGTCCGACTTTCTTCTTTTGATTCTGGCTAGCTTGCTGTCCCAGAACCACTGGTTGATGAGACTTTTTAATGCCACTGAATCATTTTACCACCCTTATCAAATAGCTGCTGACAAGAGATATGTAGGTTTATTTCTGTATGATCAATCACAATCCATTGATTTACATGTCTAGCCTTGTGCTAATACCGAATATATTGATTACCATGGTTGTCTGATAAGTTGTGAAATCCAGAAGGGTGAGTTTTCCTGATATGTCACCTTTATAAAAATTGTTCAGGCTATCCTAAGTTTGTTGTATACCACATAAATTTTAAAGTTGTATTTCTCCATGAATGTAACCTGGGATTTCAAAGGTGATATATTAAATCTGTAGATTCAACTGAAAAATATTGCTGAACAATATTGAGCTTTCTCACTGATCAACATGTAATGTCTTCTAATTAGATTTTCATTAACTTTTTTTCAGTAATGTGTCATAGTTTTCAAAGAATAAGGATTGCACTACTCTGTTAAAATCATTTCTATGTAGTTCATGCTTGTATGCTGCTGCAAATTAAATTGCAATCACATGCAAATGCACAAGCTTTTTATACATTGACCTTTCTTCCTGTAAATTTGCTGGCATTAATTATTTTCATAGCTTCTAGTGGAATCATACACATTTAAAATACAAGTTTATGTAATCAGTGAACAAAGTTTAGCTTTATGTCTGTCTTCCCGATATGAATAGAGTTTATTTCTTTTCATTGCCTAAATGCTCTGATTGCAACCTCCAGTACAATGTTAAATAGATATATTATGCATTAATTCACTGTAGAGTAAATAAATCATCAGTTTTTTTTTTTTCCTTCCAGCATTGGCCTCTATGCCTAGCACCTGCGATATTGTGCCCTACCCATGATCGCACACCTGTCCCAGTGGGTATGCATATGAGTGGGCACACCTGGACCTAGGTAGGAGGAAGCACTAAAGGGTCAATGTCACTCCCGAGGGAGACATGCCAGAGAGGAGCGAAGGGGAGGGGAGCATGACAAAATGAGAGGGCAATTGCAAGAGAGAGCCCAGACAAAGCATGACAGATTTGTGGGGGTGCTGTTAGGCTCACTTGCATGTTTGTCTACCAGGCTCCCCTGGTCCTGGCATCACTGACCTACTTGGCCTGCCATTTGCCATGCAGTTATCCCAACCACCCTGCCTATTGTGTCTGTATGCCTGGTTCCTGAGAACATCCTATGAGATTCACTAAAGAATCTGCATTCTTTGTTACTAGACCCAATGAACCTACCCAACTGGAATGGTTACGGATGTTGATGTACACGCAGCAAGTCAACTTGGAATTCCTAGGCTATTGTAGTGAATTCTGTCATATACACTTTTCTTTCTTTATGTTGCTGGATTCAGTTTGCCATCATTTTATTGAGGATTTTTATTATAAGTGTTTGTTAGAAAAATTAATTAAATGCCATATTTACTAGCAGGTTTTTTTTGTTGCCATTACTATTGATGTGGTTTATCTTTTATCATCCATTCATTTTCAGTTTATTAGTAGCTTTGAGTTTTATTTGTGTTGCCTATAGAAAGCATATAATATTCTGTTCTTTTTTAAAATTTAGTCTGATATCCTCTGTTACGGCAATTGCTTAATGCACTCAAATTCAATGATTCCATCGATGTACTTGGAAATTATCTTTGACTTTTCTTCTTGTGTGTGTGTGTAAATGTTGTATCTAATATTTACATATTCTATATATATACACACATATAATTTCTTTATTATTCCTGGTACTTTTGTAGTTTTCCTGCATATTGCATACATTTTAATCCAGTGATTATCTAGATTTAGCCTCATACTTTCATTTAACAGAATCAGCTTTAGATTTATACTAAACTAATCTCAAAGTTAAATAGAAATAAAACTCATACATTGATTTTTTTCTCTTTTACCCATTTTCGGTATCATTTTTATATACAACTATTAATTGTACGGTTACAAAATATATGGTTATATAGTCAATATTTTGACTAGAGTATCAGGTATTGTTAGTTCCACCTTTGTAACATTGTTGGAAAATATATTAAACATGTTACATTTGTGTATGTTTTAAACTAAACAATAAAATACGTCCATATTATTTCATACAATTGATTTTTAAATTTGTTAAAAGAACAAAAGAGAAAAGCATGATTTCAATTGTACTCTATAATTATATCATTATCTTGAACGATGCTTCTGTCTTTTTCTATGGATTTTAATTACCGTATGGGGTTCTTTGCTTTCTGTATGCATAACTTTGTTTAGCTGTTCTTGCATGACAGGTGTAAAAGAAAAGATTCTCTTAGTTTTTGTCCATCTGGGAAAGTCTTTATTTTGCCTTCATTTCTGCAAGACAACTTTGCTGGATTTAGGGTTCTTGGTTGACAGTTCTTTCCTTGAGCAGCTCGAATTGGCTGTATCGCCCCTTCTTTGCTGCCAACACTCACACTGAGGAGGTAGCTGCCAATCCTCCCCTGTAAATAATGAACAGCATATGCACTCTTCAAATTTTTCCTTGTCTTTGACTTTCAGTATTTTGAATATGATGTGTCTATTTGTGAATATCCTTGCATTTATTTTCCTTGGGGTACATCACTCTTCCTGGATATGTTTTCTATTGGAGGCATTTTCAGACATTACTGCTTGAGTATTCTTTTTCTTTCGGTCTCTTGCTTATACTGTGCTCCCGTTATCTCTCTAGTGGTAGTTAATAGGATTCTGATTCTTCACTGAAGTTCTGCTAATTTTCTTCATCTCTGTACTCTTTGACTTACACTGTGTCTATTGATGAGTATGCAAATGCTGCAACATAATTTCTACTGAAGTTCAACTCCACCACTGAGTTCTTCAAGACTTCAATATTTTATAATTTCCATTCCCTTTTTCTATGCAATGTTATCAGATCTTCCTTTACTTCCTTAACATGTGTGAACATGTTAATAAAGCCTGTTTTGAAGTGATTTTCCAGTAAATCTTACATCATTCACACACACACAAGCAATTTCTTTTTTTTTTCTTTTTCCCAATCTTTGGGTTATGCTTTGCTATCACTTTTTTTAATATTTTTATTAGAAACTGGAAGCTTTATGTATTGATTTTAGCAAGTCTGATTACTAGTTATTGCATCCGGAATTGATATTGTTACCTGTCTGTTTATTCGTTCAGTGACATTGCCCATATTTTCATGCAGTCAGTTTCCTCTCCCTCATTGTTGATCCTCTGGTACGCTCTTCAGGGAGGTCTAACTTTGTGTATGCTACAGCCACTCTGGCATAGCTTTTATGTGTTTTACTTATTTTTTTTTTATTTTATTTTTGAGACTAGACCTTGCTATTTTTGCCAATGGAACCACAGGCTCACTTTGCCCAGGGTACCACAGACTCAAGCAGTCCCCAGCCTCAGCTTCCCAGGTAGCTAGGATTAAAGGCGTGCGCCACCACTCCCAGCTATTTTTTGGGACTAGGTCTCACTGTGTTGCCCTGAGCGGGGCTCAAACCATGATCCCTAGCCCCAACTGCTTCATAGGCTGAAGCTTACAGGCACTAGCCACCATACCCAGCTATATTTGCTTTACTTGTAATATTAAAACCTCTTTCTTTTTACTAACACACCATCTGCATTGGGTGAAAGAGGAAATCAAAGGAGAAATTAAAAACTATTGAAATAAATGAAAAGGATGACAATATTTACCAGAAGCTATGGAGCACAGCAAAGGAGTACTAAGAGACAAGTATATCACCTAAAAGAACCATAAAATGATCAAGAAGGAAAACATAAAGCAGTGGGAGAAAATAATAAAAATCAGAACATAAATAAAGAAAACAGAAAAAAATCCAAATTATGATTAAAAACAAGTGATACTTTTGTAAGCATAAACTAGACACATCACTAGCTAGACTGATAAAGAAAAAGGGGAGGGGAATCTAGTAAGTTGAACCTGAAATGAAAATGTTGCAAAAGAAATCTCATGTCAAATAGCTGAATAACTTAGAAGACATGAACATAGTCTTAGAAATATACAAAGTTCTGAGACTAAAAAGGAAGAAATAAATAGCACGAGCAGATCAATTGCAAATATCGGAACTGAAACAAGTAATCACGTTTATTCCAAAACAAAAACTCAACAGTTCCATGAGGGTGTGGTACTAAATCTTCAAAGATGATAAAATATCTATCTTTTTCAAGCTCTTCCAGAAAATGGAAAACTACTGAATGCTTCAATGCCAGTATTACCCTGATTGACCAAAGAAATCACACACACAAAAAAGAAAAGTAAACTACACACAGATTTCCATGATGAAGAGAGGTGTGAAAGTTCTCTACAAAATCTTATCAAACTAAATTCAGAAATTCTTTGAAAGTATCATCTCTAAGGTTGAAGGAAAAAAAGTATGGTTCAACATCAGAAATTGATCAGTGTAATTACCACATTAACAGAAGGAAAGGCAAAATCCGTATCTTCACATCAATAAATGCTGATAATATATTTGATAATATTTAATGTTCATTTCTGATGAAACTCCTTGAATAATGAAAATAGACAGAACATAAGTCAATATAATAATGATAATATATGACAAACCCATTCCCAAGATCATTTTCAATGGTGAAAAACTAATAGCTTTCCTTCTAAGGTATGGTATAAGGCAAGGATGTCTCTCCACTCTATCACTATTCCACATAGTATTAGTATCCCTAGCTAGAACAATTAGGCAAGAGAAAGAAATGAAAATAATTCAGTTGGGTAAGAAGATATAAAATCATCATAAAGCAGTGAGAAGATAAAATATTTTATACTTAAAAATACTAAAACCCTTGAATATCTCATTCTGTCATTATAAAGAACAAAGAAATGCTTTCAGAGAAGGAAATATCTTTCCCTCAGACTCCTTCATTTTAATCTTTCTTCTACAAACAATTAAATAAGTGTTAGATTTTGCAAAGATAAGACAGCTTTTCTTCATTGTAGATAAATGGAAAATTGCAATTTAGATTTACTTAATGAGGCATGACTGATAGACTAGCAAACATAGTATTTTCACTTAAATTCTTTAATTTTAGTAGCTACAGTCTATAATGTGTTCTGCGATTTATTTTTTGAAGTAACATCTATTAAAGTTACAAAAATAAAAAAAATCAAGAATAAAACTTTTATTCTAAGTCGGCGTTGTCTATTTTAGAAATAGCTTGACTAGAAAGTTTTAAATAAGCTAAGTTAGTTTTAACCAATGATATCTATTGGTGTTATATCCCTTTAATTAGCACAAATTAAACTTGGTTTCTTCCAACACCTTTGACTGTTATTTAGTGGGGCAATAATGCATGATATTGTTTAAGTTTCAGGTATATATAATTATAAATCAACCACTGTCTACACTGCATTATATTATTAGTTATCAATAAACACCCAGTTTATCTATCACAATATGATTGACCTTTTTACCTGATTTATTTATCTTACTTTCTCCCCTTCCTGATAAACACTAATATGGCATCATAGTTCATAAGTTTATTTTTATTTTATTTGATTCATTTATTTTGTTTGTGTATTGTACCACACATGAGAAAATTATGTAATATTTGTCATTCTGATTTCATTTATTTCACTAAGCATGAAATAAATCCTGCAGTTTGTCATAACTGCAGGATTTCAACTCCTTTTAAAAATGGTAAATAGGAATATTTCATTGGGTATATCCACCATGATTTCTTTAATAAGTTACCTATCAATGGGGAATTATGTGGTTTCTAACTATGGGCTATTTCAATGAATTTGGGTGATACCTTCCATTATTTGTTTAATCTTCTCTCTGATTTCAGTGTTCCTTCCAAATCTGTGACCCTAAATGGTACTGTCACAAAACTCAGAACTCTAACAAACCAGTAATTTCTTTCAGTAAATTTTAAAGAATATTATTGAGGTATAATAAATATACAAAAAAATGAACATAGTTAATGCATAGATCTCAATGAGTTTATATATATGCATATATCCATCATGACACTACATAAACCCATCACGTCCAGACATTCCCTTGTATTTTTTATTGTTTATCTTTTCGTAAATACTTTGATTCCATTACTTTCCACTTTGATTAGAACCTTCTAATTTTACACTTCTAATTCTTCTTTTAATATCAAATAATTTATTTATAAATTTCACATCTTTGTGATCTCTGGGGTTCACCCCCCCTTCCCTGACCGTTCCAACCCTGTCCCACCTCCACCGTGAGTTGTGTACTTTAATTTGGTTGTTGGCTTGTACTTCTAATTCTGTTTCTTAATTTCAACCTGAATATCATCCCACTTCATGAGCTTCCAACCTAGTATAAGGGAATCCATTCCTGTAGTTTCATTTACCTCTTTGTTCTACGCCTCGCTTATCTCCTTATTTAATGTGCGCTTCTAGATTTATAAACTTTGTGATGACTATTTTAGTAATTTTTCGTAACATCTTTAGAGATATTTCACAATTTTGGTAGAAATATCTTCATTTTTGCATGAATAATCAACTCTGTTTGATTGAATATTATTGTGTAAGTATATGGATTATACCCTTTGGATTTCAAAACATTTATTTCCCTTTTTTTGTTTTCTCCACTATAATAAAAACACTATCTTATCAGGGAAAATACTTCACTCACTAATTTTGAGTGTTTACTAAAGTACTAGAATGTAATGGGTTCTTCCAAAAAGTATGTTTTTGTCTAACTAAAAATTTTAACTAAAATATATGAAATTGAATATATTTTGTTTAACATTCTTTTTTATTTATTTCTGTTTATTTTACCTTTGTTTCTAGCAATTATATAATATATTACCAGAGACTTGGCATTTTCTCATGGACATTTACATATTATGGAGCTTAAATATGGATTATAATATTAATGTGACATCTGTCTTGTTATTATTTGATAGAAATTTATTTTAAAAGAGTCAAATGTGCTTATATTTTTCTTTATAATTTAATTTATTAATTACATAATGAAAAAAGTTCCCTCCCATCTACATCTCCATAAATATCCCATACTATATTTTAAAATATTTATGGTTTATTTTTTATAGATGTAGTAATTCAATTTTAACAGTAATGCAACTTGTGAGTCGTAATTTTAATATTCACCTAAAAGATGCAATTTCCAAACAATATTTATTGAGAAAGATTTCCTTCTGTATCAAATAGGATTCTTTCCAACTAGAATATCAATTAATGAGATTACAATTTATTTATTTATCTATCAGGATTCCAGGCAGATGTTAAGCTCCTTCTAACAGATTTTCTGTATTCCTCCCCACTTTCAGAAAGACTTGGCAAAGAGATTTTTTTAAAAAAATGTATTTCTATCAGTGTATTTTGTAAATGTGTAACATCCATTGTTCTTGCTTTTGTCTCCATTGAATATACTTGGTGGCAGGAAATTTGCATAGTTAATACTCTTTCAAATTTCTAGAATAGTGACTACCAGACACTAAGTAGATCAATAAGTACTTGTGCATATACACAATGAATAATAGAGTTATAATTGATCACCAATTAAATAGCATAAAGGCACCTCACAATTAACTTGTCATAATGGAATTCATATTTTGCTCAAAGACCTATTGTTGTTCTCAGATCTTTAATAAACAATTCTACACATTATGCAGTCACTTTTCTAAGACTGAGGAATGTGACCTCTGCTTGTTTTTCGATTTGCTGTTATCTCTCACTTTATTAGTCTCTAAATATTACCTGTCATAACTCATCATAATTCTGCCTTTTCCTCTCTAATCCACAAATGCCTTGCCAGCTCCATAATCAGGGTTTTACTTCAGCCATCGCCTTTTGTTGTCTGGATAAAAGCAACACAACCTTTTTGTGTTTTTTGTTTTTGTTTTTTTTTAAGACTAGGTCTCGCTATTTTTGCCCGTGGAAACGCAGGCTCTCATTGCCCGGGGTACCACGGACTCAAGCAATCCCCAGCCTCAGCTTCCCAGGTAGCTGGGATTATAGGCGCGCACCACCACGCTCAGCTATTTTTTTGGAACTAGATCTCGCTAAAGGCCCCCTGAGGGACTCAAACTGCGCGATCCCTAGCCCCGGCTGCTTCATAGGCTGAAGCTTACAGGCATGAGCCATAGTGCTCAGCCTTAAAAGCAACACAACCTTTAAACTAGACTTTCTTCCCTAGCTCTGTATCTATATGATGCTAGCAAAGAATTACTTTTCCAAATAGCAACATGTCAGTTCCCTCTTGAGTAACCATATGTACCATGCTCATTTCTGAATTCCTATATTATAGAACTCTTTAAAATTTATAATCATAATAATCATAATCATAATTTACTTTTTAATCCCTTAAATTGAAGTCTACCTGAGATGTGTAAAACAAGTTATTTAAATGGTATTCTCAAGTTCTGAAAACATCACCAGATCATACCTGTTCTATATATGTTGCTGAAAAAAAAATAGCACATGGGGATCCTATAGGTTATAAATGCACTTATACACAAAATATTTATTTTTATAAGATCCATTTTGCTAATGTTGTTGAATCTCTTTGATATTTGAAGCAGTTTGTTCAAGTGCATGTTAGCTAATGATGAACAGTATATATTGGTAAAACATGCATCTAGAAAGAAAAAAAATATGAAATAAAAATAGTGACACAAATAGAGTGTATGTCAATCTGTGTTATTAAATATATAGAATGTCTAAGAATATATCATAGATCAAGTCTTATAGGATCAAGGAAGACTTGGGAGAATTGGGAGAACAGGAAGCACTTTGATTTGAGATAACTGTAAATTAAAATAATCTACCTAGTGGAAAACATGCAGTTATGAAAAACTAAAGTAAGATTGCAGAATGTGCCAAAATTACTTTGATAAAATAAAGATAATTTGTCATATTAAAGAGTGAATGTCAGCATGATTGAAAAATGGAGCACAACTGGATGAGTGGAAGAGTCTGGATATTTTACAGTCTTTTTTTTTTCTTTTTACATTTTAAAATGACAGATTTACTAAAACAAGGGAGAAAGAGTCACCCGCATAGTCCCAAGCAATCAGAGAACTGCCCTTTATTACAATTGATGTGCCATGTTAAAAAATGTAATCTTATCGAAGGACAATACTTTAAGTAAGACACAAGGGGAAGGCTGAATTTTGGGTTTCACTAGGTTATTTCCTCTAGACATTGACTCTGAGATGGACATTGGTCTTCAGAAAGCTGTGGAGTTGTAAGTTAGGAACAATTTATACAGAATAAAATCCTGTTGTAGGGTAATCTTTACTTACCCCTCCCTGGCTCCTTTGTCAGAGAGTGCAGTTTTCCTTTCTCCGTGTATTACTTCACCTTTCTTAAATAAATTCACCTCTTTCAAAGTGAAAAGAAAACAAACAAAAGTCTGTTTGGAAATGTAGGAATGTGATGACATTGGCATTATTTAGATCAAAGGATTTGGACTTTTTAATCCTTCCCTTTGGATGCTGAAGGCAATCAAGGAGAGGAGGATTTAGCTTCGAACCACCAGTCATCTTCCTCACTGATGGGGCAAAGAAACATCTCTGTCCTTAGCTGGGGATGCAGAGGAGGAACTCGGGGTGATGGAACCTAGGGTTTTGTATAGCACTTTCTGTTTGATGTTCAGATTCGTTTACTCAATTTAGCATGAAAGGCCTGGGTCAATGTCATGGAAACTCTTCACCAAGGATGTATTTTCACAGTCGTTTCTAGTGAGGCAAGGGAGTCAGGGCCATGGAAAGCTGCAACAACTAGGCCTATAGGACAAAGGCTGCTTCCAACAAGGTCTAACTTCAAGAAAGGCAGGTTCCTCCTCAGAGAACTGTTGCTGGTAAGACACTTCCCTATGAGGAGTTGGCAGGAAATATTCTCAGCATCAGGGAGAGGGATGTGTTTCTGGAAGGGAACTGGGCAAGAGCATGTCAGACAGGTCAGCCCTATATGAAAAAACCAGCAAACGAACAGAAAACTGGAGAGTGAGGAGAGCAAATAGAGAGAGTTCTTTCAAGAAATATTGTTATGTATCTCCAGCTTTAAGAGCAGATAAGGGTATATATAAGGATTCTGGCTGTGAATGGCACAGAAGGGCAGAAACTATGGACATTTTGTAGGGGAAAGCAGTGTTTATAATGACTGGACACAAGACACAGAGAAGTGGCTCATGGAATTGATCTGCCTTTAGCTATAAAAAACTGCCTTTGGTCTTGAACTGTATATGCCATGGTATGAAATCTCTGCTGCTGGGATTTGTTTTTCTTTTCAGAATCTTTAATATTGAAATACAAGCATAGAACTAAAATGAAATACAAGCATAGAATCAAAAATGAATGAACTAATTCAGCTTGAGAATTTACAAAATATGTGAACTTTTCCAGTAATGGACAAAGTAGTTGAGATATTGGAGAACATAGATCTGGATTCTGATTTTACTGGAAAGGAAATAAATCAGGAAAATGTGGATTATGTGAGAGAATTCCCAATATTTAAATGCTGGGTAGTCAATAAGTACAAAGTGTGGGTATAATCTTTATAAATTTACACATTGAGCATACTAATTTTCTTGTCATAGAAGATAGCTAGAACAGGTCATTTAAATTTTTAACCAAAAATAAAATAAAATAAACTTGTGCTTATGAAGAAATAGCTATGGGCTCAGATCATACATAATTTTGGCTGAACTAGTGACCAAAAAAAAAAAAAGGACAAGAATTTTGAAAGGAAATTTGCTGGAGGTGTGCTAGATTATAGTGAGCTAAATGATAAACAGGATTTGGACATTACAATGAACTTGATAGGGTTACAAATTTTTCCCCAAGGGTCATAAGTTTTATTACAATATATTCTTCATTTTTATAGGTCAAGTAATAATAGCTTGTTTCATTAAAGAGTATAATATGGAATAATTTCATCTCTATTATTAAGAAAATGTGTATGTAATTGCATTATGTTTATCATATCTACTTGATTTTTCTGAAAATATGTTAAATATAGAAAATTTGAGCAGAAACTGAATAAACTATCATGAGAATAGACTCATCCAGGGTATTTGAAAAAAGGAGTTAAGTTGAAATGATTTCTATATCAATTCTTTCATCATAGGACCATTATTTCATTTAGTGCTGACTATGGAATAAAATCGTGATGTGTCAATCATTATTAATGACATTAATGGGATAAGATGGAAATTGACAATGACTGAATGAGAAAAATGAATAAAAATGGGTAGTTTATGATAATTTAGATTTATAACCAAGAAGTTATAATAATTATATACCCATAGTTTGCTCCACACTGTCAATCAGTTCTGTGTTTTATAATGATAGGAAATTATGACTGTTTTTATATGGTTCACACTTAGGGTACAATAGTGACTTGTCACACAATTTTGAATTTAGTTAAGCTCATCCATACTTTCATTAACTTTATTTTTATCTATAAGGTAGATTCAGTAGTAACTATTGTTTGTTTCTGACAAAGATCTTTTTATTATTATTTTTTAATGATTTATATATATATATATATATATATATATATATATATATATATATATATATATATATATATATATATATATATATATTTCACATCATTTCGATCCCTGGGGGTCACCCACCACCTTCCCTTCCTGACTGCTCCAGCTGGTCCCCACTCTCCTGTTGTGTACTTTCATTTGGTTGACCATATATTAGTGAAACCATTTGGTTTCTGTCCCTTTCTATCTGGCTCGTTTCTGCTAGGTACATCCAGGTTTCCATAAATTCATCAAATTTGTCATTTTAAATTTATGAGTAATATTCCATTGTGCATATATACCATATCTTTTTCATCCATTCGTCTGTTCTGGGGCATTTGAGTTGTTTCCATGTCTTTGCTATTATAAATAGTGCTGCCATAAATATCCGAGCACAGGTGTCCTTTTGTACTCACACGGAGGTCTCCTTTGGGTATATTCTCAGAAGTGCGACTGCTGGGTCACAAGTTAGTTCCATTTTCATTAGTTTGAGAGTCCTCTACACAGCTTTCCATAGTGGTTGGACCAGTTTACATTCCCACCAGCAGCGTAAGATGTTCCTTTCTCTCCACATCCATGCCAGCACTTGTTGTTGCCTGTTTTTTTTTGATGTGGGACATTCTTACAGGTGTAAGGTGGTATCTCAATGTGGTTTCCATTTGTATTTCTCTGATTGCTAGTGGACATTGAGCAATTTTTCATGTGCCTGTTGGCCATTTGTAATACTCTTTGGAGAAGTGTCTTTTAAGTTCTTCTCCCCACTTTTTGATTGGGCTTCTTGTTTTGTTTTTGTTTAGTTGTGTGAGTTCCTTGTGGATCTGCATTATTAATCCCTTATCACTCTTGTGGAGGGCAATCTTTTAAACATTACTCTTTGGAACTCATTGGATCCTTAACATACATTTTAGTAAAAATGGCTTTCTTCCATTAGTTTACAACATTTATGTATTTATTTATCAAATATTTATTGACATATTAAATGATCCAGTCACCTTATTAGACACCGTAGGAAAAAATGGTAAGTGAAGACAGGTGTATTCTCTGCCTTCTGAAGCTTATTCCTTATAATAATAATTAATGGGGGTGGAAATTTATGCTATAGAAAAAGCTTTAAAAGAGAAATCAGTACTTCCGTGAGATAATCCATTCTGGATTATGGGACCAAATTCAAGGAGATTTAGGGTCGAAGTAGGAGAAGGAGGAGCCAAATCTTGAGGAAGAGCTCACAAGGTAGTAACATGACTTGTATATGAGCCAAAAAAGGTGAAAATTAAATGACTTAAAAGTGAGTGTGGCCGGGCACGGTGGCTCGTGCTTGTAAGCTTCAGCATATGAAGCGGTCGGGGCTAGGGATCGCGGTTCGAGTCCCGCCTGGGGCCCATAGCGAGACCTAGTTCCAAAAAAATAGCTGGGCGTGGTGGCTCACGCCTGTCATCCCAGCTACCTGGGAAGCTGAGGCTGGGGATTGCTCGAATCTGTGGTACCCCGGGCAACAAGAACCTGCGGTTCCACAGGCAAAAATAGCAAGACCCAGTCTCAAGAAAAAAAAAAAAAAAAAAAGTGAGTGTGAAAAGAACTTAGAACTATATGTAACAATGTGATAGGAAAACAAAACCAAAAGTATATATGTTTGGTGATGACGAAGCAGAGGTGGAGGGAAAGTTATACATTGTCTTATAGGCCTTGATAAGAAATGTCTATCATGAAAATTAAGAACTATAGAAAGCCTTTATGTGAATTACAGGTTAGGTAAGAAAACCACTTCATTATAAAATAATGTCATTGTTGTGTGTAAATAGTAAAAGAGAGCTGGAAAGAACGGAAACAAATCAGCAAAGTGATTACTGAGCTAGTAACACTGAGGAAAAAAAAGAAAACAAAACACTGTTGGACGTAGGTAATAGAAATGGAGAGAAGCAGGGAATTTCAGCGAGTTGAGTGAAGAGACAAAGGACAAAATTGAACAAGGTGATGGAAATGATGTCCATCAGGATGATGTCCAGATTATGGAGGGATAGTGTCAATTTCATTAAACAGAATAACCAACAAGAGAAACACAGTTGTGAAAGAAGTGGATGAGTATGATTTTATTTAAGTGACTCTGAGATATTTAAGGGTGGGAATAAAATGATATGACAGCACTTTTAAAATAAGATTAAAAAATTAGACATGATTGTCATACATGGAAAGATAGAATCAAGATTTAGAAAATTTCATGTTAAGGACTACTGTTGATTGATTGATTAGGGAGAGGAACCATTTCATTAAGTGATATGGAGGTCCTCATTTGCCTTAGCAGAATTATTAAGCACAAAAGGGAGCCGCCCAAACTCATTCAGAGTAAGTGAGAATTAGTATTTGTATATTTCATGCTCAGTAATCCAATGTTGGTCCCTACTGACAGAATGGAAGGATACATAGGCATTTTGCAACTATTAAACTGAACATGAGTTGCATGAGTACTAAGTGTGGGGTATGTCATTTTCCAAAATTATGGTAAGTTCATGAGGGGATATGCATATTCTGATCATGCAGATAAGAAACCTGAAACTCAGATAATTTTTTTTCTAAGTCTTAATTCCTAAATAACAAAGCTAAAACTTAACTAGATTTTTATTTTATTTTATTTTTATTTTATTTTTTTTTGAGATTAGGTCTTGCTGTGTTGCCCAGGGTAGTCTCGAACCCATGGACTCAAGTGATTCATAGCCTCAGTCTCCCAAGGCTGGGATTAAAGGCACATGCCACCGGACCCAGCTAAACAGATTTGTTTTTCTGATTTTAAATAGTTTACTCTTAGTATGCTTTTTTTCTCTTTTTCAAGGAAAAAAAACATTTGAAATGTGTGGTAGCATAAGTTGATATTTTAATGTAGAATAATTTTTAATTTTAATCAGTTATCAATATCCCTCCATTTTATAGATATGAAACTATCTGAACATATATATTTTAAACAGGGGGCACTTCCTCAATGCCATTCTTTAAATTAAAAAAAAAAAATCATGCCAGAATGATGATAAAAATATGCATTCATTACCTAGTATAGACTTACTAATATGATGGTTTTACTAATATGGGGGGAAATGCTATAGAAATTTTCCAGGTTGTTATGGACAAGGGTGTTAAAATTGAAGTTTCAAAGGATTTAAATTCCACTCATCTTAAGGCCCCTGGGCTTGACTTATAGAGTGGGGATTATGAGTTTATCATGACATTTTTGTGATTACATATTGAAGATGGCAAAAGAAGCATTAAATCACTTCTGGTGACCAGTTCAGTAATATCTATCTCTTAGTTGCTTAATCTTTTATATAATCCCATTGACAGATGATGCTTAAGTTTAGATACTATCTTTCTCAATAACTTTGATATTTAAACTTTTGATTTTTAAAATTTCATTGTAAAAATGTAACAAACTCAAGTTTTTTTGTGTTTATCAAATGGTAATGCTTAAAAATAGAGGAACTGTGCTACATTTCAGATGTAATTTTGATAATTTCCAATGAACATATGTAAAAGTTAGGAATGTGTTTCCAATTATGACTAACCTAACATTTTTCTTAATAACCTGTACTGAGGTAACATTCAATGATGAAAACAAAATTCATCTCGAATGGAAAACCATACACACTATATACATGTGTTAAATCAGTGTTACTTATCTCACACTTATACTATGCTATATTTAAATCATATTGAAATTTAAAAACAAAAGAGATGGGAATTCAGATTTGAGGATAGGGACAATGTAGTTTTTTTTCCTATAGAAAAGAAATGATGAACAGAGGATATAGTTAGCATTTTTTCCTTTTATCATTTGTATACAAAAATCACTTCACTTGCTATTATGTTAGAGATTTCATGTTTCACAGAGTGCTAATTTTTTTTTCCAAAGGTTTCAAGCACTGCATAATCTTGGGAAGATGAATTCAGAAAATCTAGAAACAGTGAGGTAGTCTAACATTATTTGATTCATGTGGAATTCTAAATATTAAGTGTGGCTACTTAACTTAAAACTAATCTGATTAAAAATGGATTCATTGGTTTCCTTGACTGAAAGTTTGATAGTGGATATTCTGTGGTGACATTCATCTCAAGTGCTCTGAATTTATACTTCTGAATCATATAGAGACTTGTAAACCAGCATTATCTTGATGAAAAGACACTAAATGTATATAACAATAAATAAATTAAAAGCTTAATATATTAAAGTGAAAAAGCCCTTTTTAATTTTCTTATAAATATCTTAGGTCCAGATTGTAGTGATCTAAGAAAATATTTACTTTTTCTTTTTATAAAAGTGTTGATTTATAATTATAACGAATATATTTTACCTTTGAGCACTACCAGTTCTCATTGTAAAAATACATAATGTGAATATTTTCCGTGTAAACATTTGTATTGTAAGTGTGCACACACATTTTGATTTCTTTAGAAAAACCCATTCTTTTATGTATATAATCAGTGAGTTGAGAATACTAGTGACATACTTTACTATACAAAAATCATTCAACTCCCTTCATTTTAATGAAAATGTTTGCATCTTATTTGTGAGATGAAATGGTATCCCCCTGTGTGAATATACCACATCTTCTTTATCCAGTTTGCACCAGTTTCATGCCCTAGCCATTGAAAATAATGCTACAATAAATATTGTAGAACTTTTATTTTTGATTTGATACTTTCATTTTCTTTGAATAGATGTACAGGAATGGTATTGATGGATCATACAGTATTCCATTTTTTATTTTTTTAAGGCAAATTCAGATCACATTCCAGAATGTCCACACCAGTTTACAATTAATTGTATAATTTTTGCATTTTCTCCCTCTCCAGCACTTGTTGGTGGATATATTTTTGATATGACCAATTCTCACATAGATGAGATGGTATCTCCTTGTTTTAATTTACATCTCTCTTAATAAAAATGATGGTGAACATTTTTTCATGTATGTATTGACATTCTACATATCCACCCCAGTGATTTATCTGTTCATATATCTCACTTCTCAGTTTTCTCATCAACATTTATTGAAGAAAATCTATTTTCCTCTGTACTGTCATAGCAGCTTTGTCATGGATTCAATACTAATATGAACATGGATTTATTTCTGGGTTTTCAATAATATTCCATGGATCCATGCACCTATTTTGCGCCATTACCATGTAGTTTTCAGAACTGTTGTTTTAGTACTGCTTGAGGTGAGAAAATACAATGACACCCTTTCTCCTCTTTTGTTCTCACTTGCTTTTGCTCTTGAGCCCTGTGGGGTGTCATATTTAATATTATTTCTCTTCAACGTTTTTGAAACTATCATTGACAGTTTGGTGGAAATTTTGTTAAATTTATATAATCACTTTAAATCTGTTAAGTTATTTAGGTTATATTGATCTCCCCCACCCATTAACATGTGTTATCCTTCCATCTCCTTATGTCTTACTTGCCTTTATATCTGTGTCGTTTCATAGCATTCTGAGGCATGTGTTTTATAGGTCCTTTCTCCTTTAGTTATATTCTTTGGCATTTGATTCTTGGAGTGACTGTAATTTTTTCTAATTTACTGTATGCAAAAAAAGTGCTGCAAATTTTTGTTTGTTCATTTAAAACCCTACTAAGTTGCTTTATTCACTTTATTCTATTAACTTTTTAATGAATTCTATAGGATTTTACATATATATCACCTGCTCAAATTTATAAGTTTTTCTTCTACTTCTCCAACTTGGACCCCTTTATTTCCAGTTTTCAACATATAGCTTGAGTCAAAACCTCTAAAAATAATTTTAAAAAGTGGTGACAGTGGATATCTTTGTCTTGCTTGTTGTTAAAGGGAAAGCTTTCATTTTTTCATCTTAAGAATTGTATTGGTCATGGGTTTGTAAAATACAGATTGTTTTGTTTTATATTGACATAGGTTCTAAGATCTGAAAGAAGTTACTCAATATTGCATAAAGACAAAAATGAGTTTCTCCTTACTTTCGCTAGGTCAGAAGTTTCCTTTCCCCCCTGCTTTTCAAGTCAAACCTTGGTTCTCTAGGATTTGTCTGTCAGCAGTTCTCAGGTTCAGGTTCATGAAAACGTATGGGAAAACATGTAAAATTCTCTGCATTTACATTAGTGCATTGAATTTTGATGCTTTGCTTCAAAATACTTCATATCTATGTTAGAGAGACCTTAAAGGGTTGTTTCACATATTTTATTTACATGTTATAGGTACATTCAGTGTGAGAGGAATGTTGACATATATTTGTTACATTTTACCCAGAATAAATGTCTCAAACTTTTTTTACAAAATAAATAAAATAGTGTAAAATCTTTTATGTGAGTTTAAAATTGATATAATTTCTCTAAACCATAAGATAAAAAACTTTTCTAAATCCATACAATAGTTCTTGGTATTCACAGTATTCTTGTGAAAAAAAAAAAAAAAATTGAATTGGTAATTGAAAAGTAACACTAATGGTTTAATTCCATAATTTAAATGTATTGAGGAAACTTAATCAACAAAAATTAGCAAACAACTTTAGTAACTCCCTTCAACATAATCCATCATTGCTATCATTATTTCCCATATATAACCTCATTTGAACAGAGGTACATTCTATCGATAGCAAATTGTTTGCTTTTTCTCTTTTTCTTGAAGTTATCTTTACTTTCTCTGCATTTTGATTCTTTACAGATAAATATATTGACCTATAATATTTGGGTTTTGTCAGTTCACTATTTCTTCCATATTATTCATTAAAGCTTATTTCTCAGTTTTCAATCTAGATAGTGAGAGTAGGTATAAAGAGATGTAGATGTAAATTCACATACAGAAACACCTTTTCTAATCTCTAGACTTTCTTGTTTAAATAACATTCTAGGCAGAGAGTTCTTCTGAGACCTTCATTTATTCAATTAATAAATATCAGCTGGGGTTCACCCAGCTGATAGGGACAATTTTAATATTTATCATTAGCTTCTCATTAATACATAATTAAACTCAAGTTCAGACTTAATTCACTTATAGGTTTTGAGTTTTATTGTTTTAAGTTGCGTTTTATTGTTTCATTTTCATTTACTTTTTGAGCAACTTCTTAAACCACACTTTTACAGCACTTATCTTACAAGTTGCATTTTCAGTGAAAAGAAAACATCTCATCATTCTTAGTTTCATATAAGATAGGTTGTTGTCATTGTTCTTTTATCAGTACTGGATGCACTTAAAATATTTAGTATATTTTGATCACTATCAGTTTATCATTCTTTCTTTTATATTCTGCAGTAAAGGGTGAAATACTTTTCTCACCATAAATGTTCAAATAAGAATCCTTCTCATATGACTATATATTTTAAACAATAAGTTTTTCCCTTTTTACTTAGTTGAATTGAAATCTGCCTTTTATAATATAGGCTAGTCCCTTTTATATCACCAATCATAAACTCAACCTAGCTGTTTGATTAATTTGTTATACAGAATAGGCTTCTGTTAAATAATTCATATCGCTTGTTAATTCTATCATGATCTTTGACTTTAATTTATTTCAAGTTTTAACAGACTCTCTTATACAAAATAAAAGTAAATTAAACAGTTAAGCAGGTAGATCTTAAAATGCAGTTAAAAATCTATGATATTATTTTAAATTTAGTAGTATTTGTAAGTAATGTGAATACAAATGGTATTAATATAAATATATGTGTTTTTCTATGTCAAAAATGTGTATCATCTAGAAGGAATACACACTTCCCAATAAATAGTTTCTTTATATTTTGCTGTTGCAACGGTTTGATATCACAATTTATTCGAGCTTACTATTACTTTTGTAAAGTAAAAAAAAAAAAGTATTGCTCTCTTCTTGAAATTTATCTCTTTAAACTATGTGAGATGAAAACTGCAGTATTTGCATTTTTGCAAATCTGGTTAGGATCAGCACATTAATTTTGCTAGTTTTGCTGGCTGTGCATAATTTTCGCACCACTATTAATTTTTGTAGGTATGTGCAAGGAGACTGTTCTTTCCTTGGTTTTAAAAACAATATTTATTTGATACATTATATTAAAAGATGTGTCACAAAGTATAATTTGCTCAAAGGGAAGCTAAAATATAAAGTAAAATAAAAATACTAGGAACTTAGGTTAGCAAACATTGGCCTAATATTTAGACTATTGTTGATATCCTATACCAAACAATGAAGGTATGTACCAATGAATATTATAAATTTAAGAAAATTATAAAGAGAACAAATTTTGTGTTGTTTATTGCTACTAATTCTGAACCTAGTAGGATATTGTAAATATTTATCTTATACTAGATGGCATAGGTGATGATTGTTTACATATTATTTCTTGGAGATAACAAAATAAGAATGAAAACTTAAGACAATCAAGGTATTCATACATATCCCAAAGATTAACACAATGAATATTAACAACCAGTAATGCAAAATGGATTGAATTCAAAAGATCATTCCTAATTTAAAATATAAATAATTTTCCAGTTCTTGATATTATTATTTTTCTATTTTTTAGTTAGGAGTTGAACATCATAAAAACAAACAAACAAACAAAAAAACTATTGCAAAGAAAATTGAGAGGTGGGTTGACAAAAAAGGATATCAAGTTTTGCTATATTAATCACTAGAATCCATGAATAGATAGATAGATAGATAGATAGATAGATAGATAGATAGATAGATAGATAGATAGATAGATAGATAGATAGATAGATAGATAGATAGATAGATAGATAGAAAGATGATAGATAGATACATAGATAGATAGATAGATAGATAGATAGATAGATAGATAGATAGATAGATAGATAGATAGATAGATACATAGATACATAGATACATAGATACATAGATGGATATCTGCATTGACTTGTCAGAATTAATAGTGACAGGGGTTATATCTTTTCTTAGTTTTTTCTATTCTGGATTCCTATAGAAATCATTTAAATACCATGATGATAATTTTCATATTTGATAAACTTATAATGTAAATAGCATGACAAGCTTCTCAATTCTTTGGATATGCAGTTAATGTCATATTTAAATTTTTATTTTTTTCCTTTTTCTGCTTGCATATTACCAGCAGAATTTTCCAGTTGCTGGTAATAACTTGTTATTGAATATTTTTGAAATAATTGTATATGAATAGATGCAGATATCTTATACCAGTACTTTATAAATAATAATGTTTGTTTAAATATCATTATCCTGATATATGATACCAGTGATTCAATGACAGTTCATGGGAAATGAACCTAACACAAATTCATAGCTGTAAATCCCAAATAGATTTTGGAATTGCTCTCTCAGTATATTTGGGAGTATAAATTGTCAATATTGAAAGACACCTGAGCTAAGTAAAAATACCTTAACTTTTGTACTCTACATTTAAAGTTTTATGAAATTTTGACATTGACTCTAAAAGATAATCACTCTTTCAACTGCTTTTTTCTTTATTCTATTATAAAATATAAAAATAAAGGTTTCATATACATTTTCACCAGCCATGATTTTTTGGTTTCATTCAATGTCAATATCCTCTTTCAGATTACTTAATATGGTATAATAAATTTTGTCAGATTATTTTACTGAATATTTTGTTTTGGGTAACCTTTAAAAATAGCATGTAACAGATTATTCCAATAATCAGAAGATAAATATGTGTCTGTATAGACCTCATAAAGTATTGGCTCTTTGTAGACAGACACCATTTTAATAAGAAGTTTGTATTTTTTTTTATGACCTTCATTTGAGATTAAAATAAGAGTGAGGAAGAAAGTGAAAGAAAAATTCCATTCTCTGTTTTCCTGGCTCTTTAAATGTAAAAGCTAAGTATAATTAAATGAAATAAAGGAAGTATATGTTTTGCAAATATCAAAATGTCATTTCTATTGTTTCCTGAAAGTAAATGTATATTACAACATTAATGAAATATGGAGTAATCTCCCTTATTATATAGGAATTAAAAATACTTATCTATACGCAATTGTCACTTGAACAGCTGTACTGCACAGAATATTTTCCAGCAACATATTAAGAGTTTCCAATCATAATGTTCTTAGTACCAAAAGATGAAGTTCAGTAAAGTAAGTTGTTTTTGAAAAATTTGTATGAGAACATATGTTTTCTTGAAAAGTAAAGAATTCAAGTATCTTCTTACAGGAGTATTAATGATGATTATGCCATTTAAAACAAAAATGAAATTCTGTAACTACAACTATAAATCTAGAATATCAGCTGGTGCATACAGATGTCTTCGCAGCTGTGAAACACAATAAAATAAATTTCAAAAAGCAAAAGGAAACTAGGAAGAATCTTGGCCCATCCCCACCCTCACAAGACACAGGGTCTCTTAGCTGAAGGTATCTACACAACAGAAAGATCCTGAAATTTCTATGGAAAAAAAACTTTAAAATTATGACATACTTACTGAACTAATTAGTGTTGAGATAGTTAATTATTATTTTTAAGTTTTTTACATGCCAATTTCCATCTACTTTTACTTTACATTTAGATAATCTTTCAGAAAAAAATGTGTTTTATAGAGAATGACTATATCCACTAAGTTTCTATCATTCTTTCAATTTTTTTTTCTTTTATGAAGGATGGGAATTTGCTACTTTGGAGGACTGTATACTTATTGGTGTGTGCGTATATATATATATACATATATTTGCATACATATAGGCACATATGTGCCTATGAACTTTTCTGTAGTCTATTATACCTTCATTGAAAGTGTAAATATATGAAGTTTAAAGGCATTCATTCAATACTTCAGATTAGAAGACTTAAATTTGATATATTTGTACTCATTTTATTTCCTTTATCAAATTTTGTATAACTCGTGAGAAGCCAACATCTTATTTCTTTAGTATCAGTGACTAATATCATATAACTTTGAAAGTTTTCAAGCTACTTCTTTTTAATACATTCTCTAGGATTTAATTTTGCAAGCACAATTCATAAATCTTAGAAAGAAATAGCTATGATTAATCCATGTACAACCTGGCATTTTGCAAATCTTTCATGACTTGATACAGAGATTCCTTAATGCTAATTCAGTCTTTCTTTATTGTATTAATAACAGATTAGCACTGCTATTTATAATTTAGACAAGTAAAAAATAACTTTCCATATATCTAATGGAAAATAGTATCTTACGGAAAAATGTTTTCTC
This sequence comes from Uropsilus gracilis, assembly GCA_004024945.1. Lineage (NCBI taxonomy): Eukaryota > Metazoa > Chordata > Mammalia > Eulipotyphla > Talpidae > Uropsilus > Uropsilus gracilis. The sequence continues at coordinate 56,214 of PVHY01001674.1, forward strand.
TGTTTTTTGTACTGAGGTAGAAGTGAAATACGTTTTTTTTTCCCCTACATAGCACTCATTTCAATATTAAAATAATGTTCTTACAACATATATACAGATATATTCAGATATATATTCAGATATATTCAGGTGAATGGTATACATAAAAATAATGAAAGTAATATTTCTATTTGTTATACTTTTCTCTTATAAAAAGGTTTAAGTTTAATATTTAATTACTAACCAATTATGTAACTGTGTCATTCACATGGTACATTGCAGATTCCTGAATTATGCCAAGGACTTTATCTTCTAGCATGTGATTTATCTCATCCTTTTAATTTTTAGATTTAAAATATAAATGGTAATCTCAAGTATTTTTAAAAATTTCTAATATATTATTTTAATTTCTAAATATCTCTTCACTTATTGGAATAGAAATCAGAGATCAGTCTCTAGTGGCTATCTTCTACTCCCACTGCATGTAGTTAAAGTTATGCATGAACTTGGGAATATGAATTACAGAACATATTTCTCTCCATTATTTAATACTTTCTAATGAAGTAGATATATAAAATGTTTTTGAAAACAAGTGAAAAATTGTGGTTGCTGAGAGGCTTTTATGAATCTTGACTTTTTGCAGGTTTGCTAAATTCTATTAAGTATATAGAGATTTGGGGGTGATAAATTCCCTTTTATAACAAAACTAAATTCTTCATAACTTATCTTACATTTCTATTATCAATTTTAGTTTAAGTGCAGAAATTCAAAGATGTAAACAGAAAGAAAACAGCTATGAGATAATTGAACAGAAGTGGGGAAAATGTGAAAAAAAGAAAGAGCCATTTCACTGGAATAATATAGAAAGAAAGCTCACTCAAAATATCAGTAAGAAAGTTGTTCTTTCAATAGCATGAAAATTGTTAAATAATTTCGATTTAATATTTTAAATGAAAAATAAAAGATCTTTTCAAAAATTGCACTATTTAGGATTTTTAAAACTAGTTTTTTAACAAATTTCTTTGATTAATTAGTTCCCATAATAACTGTAAGTTGAATTTACTTTGTCACATGTTAGATTCTAAAGGCTTTAGAAAGTATACAGAGTAGAAAAGAAATGCATTTACTTTCTTTTTTCATTTTTTTACATAAAGAATTAAGTATTAAGTGAAGATTATTTCTTTATTCTCTTTTATCTATGGTAGACCATTGTTCAATAATTTTAGATACACTGAAGAATTCTAGGTATATAGTTGCTGGATGGGTTCTATATGTGTTTGTTACTATACTGTTTCAACGAATTATATTTGACAAAGAAGTTGCCTATATATAATATATTTGTATATATGCAATATTTGTATATATGCTACATATATTACTATTGCAACTGAAGCATGATTGACAAGTCTAATTTGTCTTTGTATAATAAACCTAGATTCTAATCTCTTTACAATAATATTATAAAACCAAGTCTACAAGGTCATGATATTTATAGTTAGCTTCTCGTCTGTTGTATTATAAGCCACACAATTTTATTTTAAAGCCAAAATGGAGAACAATTTATCTGTTATCATTGTCTCCTCTTCATCACTGTATCTGGTGCCAAAATAGTTTGCCATAGTTCCCTATGTCTATTATAAATTTCTTGAATGAAGAGAAAATGGCATGTAATGGTGAGCCCTTTAAAATCGTCTTGACCATACCCTGCTGAGTTGCTTAAGTGAGTTACTTAAGACATTTACTAGAGTTAAATACTTCATTGCCCATACATACTATAGCAACAGTTTTCAAAAATCACTGGGTTATTTCTAGAAGACATTGCTTAGCGTGACATAAAATTTATGTTTCAAAGCTCAGGATAGTTGCATATTGATCAAAACAGCAGTACTAATGGAAAGTTAGCAGAATGATAGCAGCCATCTGTTTCCTATGTTTAAAGTTACTATCACTACATTTTATCACAGAAGTAGTCTCCCTCCCAGGCCTAGTTATAGATTTGTTTCCTAAGTGACCACTCCCCTCTTGACTGAATTGATACATATTTATGACCTCATAAGTATTTTGGGGCAGTAAAATAAATCTCTTGGTGACAAAGGTAAAATGTGCTCTATAGTTCCTTAGCCTGTCAATCACCTGAATCTTATGGTGTATGGAATTATTAAACATACCACTGACTGTTCCCCTGACCCTCTTTAATGATTAAGGGGAACTTTGTATAAATCTTTTTCCAAGATTTCCATGCACTGCTTCAGATAGTTGAAGGGAATATTGATGTCAAATTCTGCTGTTTCCCTGTTTTTAGCCTTGTATTTCTCATCACACGTTTAAAAAAAATCACTCACTTTACAAAGAGTGTTAATTTTTTAAATTTATATATAAATTTCACAACATTGTAATCCCAGGGGTTTGCCCCCCCTCCCTTCCACCCCCCTGCCCCTTTCCCTCCTGCTCAAAGTTGTGCACTTCTGTTTGGTGTTTAGCTTGTTTTGACTTTTCCTCAAGTCTTTTGTTTATTTTTTCACTATATCCCATATATTAGTGAAACCATTTGGTTTCTGTCTTGTTCTTTATGACTTGTTTCTGCTAATATGATTTCTTCTAAGTACATCCATGTTGTTATAAAATCATCAAATTTGTCATTTTTAATTGATGAGTAATATTCCATTGTATATATATATCACATTTTTTTTTTCATCCAGTCATCTGTTTGGGGGCATTTAACTTGCTTCCATAAATTGTGCTGCTAATTCTGTGTGGGTAACTTCCTCTTGTCTCCTTACCAATTCATATTCTCTTTCATATGGGATACTATCGAGCTGTACTCACTGATTCTCAGTAGTGAGATGGTATTTCTGTGAGAGTGAATCCTGAAGATGGCATTGGTGTAGTCTTGTTAATTCAAGACTGATATCCTAATCTTCAGAATATCTAAAATATAACAGATCAGAGATGTTAGTCTAGCTCAAGAGAAAACAGGTTGCAGAATTATTTTGTCATATGATAAAACATAAACATCTTATTATGCTGATGCTTTGAAAGAAAGATATTCCCTTATTCCAAAGAAGGCTTAAATATTTTCAGTTCGATTAATGGATGGAGTCATTTCAGAAGACAGTGGAATCTTTATGGAACTGGCAGATCGTTTAAGGTACAGTTAAAATACTTTCAAGATAAAAGAGAAGTGTAAAACTGCTATATCCTTAGACATTTGGGACCCTGGATGCTGTCATTATATCTATATATCTATTTGATTTGCTATATATTTCTGTATATATACATATAAACATATATTTTCTTTTTTCTGCTCACATTCACAATATTATTGCTACCAATTGTTACCTTTAGTTACTAGGGATTTAATAATAAGATAATTCATTTACGGAAATACAATCAACAGAATGTTTTATTTCATTCTGTGTCCCTGTAGCATGGAAGAAACACAGTAACAATTCAAAGTAAGGGACTTGTAACCTAAATAGTCTCAAAAAGGGATACAAGAATTAATGGAAAATATTATTTACCAAATGTTCCATGTATAGGTATATCTTGTTGACACTCTCAATACTGAAAATATTTGCAACAGCAAAAAATCAGTTATTGATAAATTACTTGTAGAAATTCGGGCATTATAGTTTTTCAGGCCCATAAGAATATATCTTGGAAATTCAATTAATGTTTAATATTAATTCAAGAGGATAAATAGAAAATCAGCTTAAAAAAGATAGGATGCATTCCAACTTGTCTACATCTATATGGATATGATATATGTATATAGCTTACATTTCATATCATATAAACTGATATATATTGTTGTACACATTTTTAGAACATAATTTGCAAGAAAGAAATTTATTCACAATATCTAAATCCACAACATATACTATTGAAGTTATAACTTAATATTTGCAATGGGATGAATTTCCTATGAAAGTGTTATATCTGGGAAATTGTCATAGGTTCTTCTATGAATGTTTAACTGACAATCATGATTATGAATTAAATAAGATTCTAAACTAAGCAAGAAGAAAAATGGTGGCCAAAGGAAACACAGCAAAGTTATGAGTGTAGAAAATCAGCAATGGACATGCATTAAGCTCAAGGGTAATTAGACAGATATTTTAGTAGATAATCAAAGTGAAGATTTACTCCGGAAGTCCAATAGATTTTATTCTGAGAGAGTTGTTCCCCTAATCACTAGTTTGAGTTTTGTTGGTACTTTTAGAACAGTGCGTTTTTCATGTTAAGATTAATGTAATTATTCTCGATAGTTGAGGCTTCTTGTTTTAAGTTCTCTTGGCCTAAAGATGCAATGATACTACAGGAAGGCAATGCAGGGTTTAATTTTTTGGTTAACCAGTATTTGGCAAAGATGTGAAAGCTGGGTACCAATTGTTCATTCTTTTTATTGTTTGGTTTCTGAAAAGACTATCTTCAGGCACCGATTTCTGCATACAGGCTAGAATCTGTGACGATAGCTTTGCTCTCTTGCCTGCAGAGTTCAGTGCAGTATCCCCAGGAAACTTAAAATGTTTCTAGATGAGTGTATATATTTTTATGTAACACTAAGAAGCTGTTATAAACAAATCAAATGCAAAGCATAGAAAAGAGTGAAATTTCACATCAGGACTGATGTCCAACTCTATAGTTGCCAATGACATTTGTTATAATAGTGGAATTTATTTGCTTGTTATTCTTTATAATCAGCATCATTGGACTACATAAATATTGTGATATCATTCTAGAAAAAACACAAGAAGACTATTTTATTGTGTTTTTTTGTTTGTTTTTGATTTTTGTAAACTGGTGCTGTTAAGAATTTAGAGAGATGTTAGTCATCTCCCTCATCTGTGTAATGTTCTCCATCAATTAAAAAAGTTCCTGCGATGATTCTAACCTACTTTTCTTGTATGTTTTACAGGGACTAATTATCAAATGGGGGTACATGTTTGTGTTTCTGTAATAGGGGCTACTTTAAAAACATCCTTAGTAGAGGAGGCATGGGCTTATTGTGGCTAAAGATGTAATTACAGGTAAAATGCCATGCAGCATTCATATGATTTCCAATATTTTTGATAAAAGTTGTGTATCTTCTAAAGCATAACTAAGAACTAAGCTGAGTCATCTGTTATCTTTTCCTTTTACATATACTTATGCTGATTCATAGGACTAATGGTTTCTTCAAGGACTACATCTCATGTAGGTGACAATTTGAAAAATATTATTTTCTACAGAGACAAAAGATTTTAATCTCATTTTGGAATTTAATTCCTAACATTAAATCCTAACATCAAACACTCTCTTTTCAGGGCTGGCTTTTTAAGTAAAGTTAGTGAGAATTCAAATCTAAGCTTGTTGTTTAAGTTCCGTTGTGAGGTACACCCATTCTCTGTGAGTCACCTAGCCTTTAAGAAAGCTTACATTTCTAAAAATAAGAATAACCATGTTAATGTCCATGTCTGAAAATAACTAACAAAACTGAACAGAAAGGATGTAATGTTTTGCAAAATTTTCTCTCTTTTGTCTCTTGACAGATACCGTCATTAAAACTGTGTAATAGTTTTAATAATAGTTGTTACGAATTTGGGATGAATATTTCACTGGTCAAATTTCTAAAAGTGATGAATCTTATATGAGATTGGGATTACTTTCTTATTAAAAACAGGCAGCATTTAGGGAATAGAATGTGGAAGAAGAAAACAGGTGATATGTGCCACTGATTCTAAAATGTCAGTTAAAGTATAGTCAGTAGGTAGCAGGAGAACCCTATCATGAGACTTAATTTTATGAATAATATAAAATTACTTTCTTCTTATCAAATGTATCCACAAAATTCAGAAAATAACTAACATACACAAAACTTATTTAGACTTATTTTGTATATATTAATGTCATTTCAGCATCGCCTGTCTATTTCATTAGTAGAAAGATTTTATGATCTTCAAATTAGTTCTTCAAATTTCTCTTCATGGTCACTGAGGAAGCCAGAATTTTATTATTAAGTACTGAATAAAGCATCCATTTTGTTCATGGATCTTTATAATAGTTCTTATTCCCCATGCATGTAGTGAGATATTAAGACTTCTTTAATCACATCTGTGATACTATTAATCAGGCACAACAGAGAACATACAGATGGGTCTCAGAAAGGAAATACACTTATGTGCTGAATCCTGTTTTTATTTTTGTTTATTTGTTTTGTTTTTCACATTCTGAGAATTGCCAGTGAAACCTGGCAGCATAGAAGACCAAGAGAATGGGGACAAAGAAAAGCAAATTCCAAGGGAGATGAATGAAACGTGCTCTAGACTATCAGCACTGAATTTGAAACAACTAAGCTGGCTCCTTTGATATAAAAAAGATGAGAAGCTAACAGGTTGTTTCTGGGCACAGACAAGGAAATTCAAAAGCTGAAAACTGACACTGAGCCTTGGCACTGTGGTGTCAGCCAATCAGAGGGAGATGATAGAATTTGGGATTAAAAGAGAAGGTATAACATCCCTGAGGCTTACTGCTGTTTTGAGCCAGGGATTCAGATTCCCACTATATTTCATCCTCTCTTTTCCTCTGTTATAATCCTCTTCTCATATCTACTATTCTAAGTAAATTTGCCACTTTCCACCTAAGCCCTCCTGTGCCCTCTCAGTCTTTACTAGACAACAACCCAGTAAAAACATGGTAACACCACTTGTGAATGCAGTGACATCAGTGATTTTGTTTCTTAGATGAGAGAGTAAAAACGGAAAAAGAGTCTTTCCTTTTCAGATATTCAGGTCATTGTTCCCACCCATCATATCCCTCCCTCTCTGGTCAAGACATATTTTTAGAAAATGAGAGTTATTTTTGTGTGTTTTGCTGGTTTGTTAGCTTTGAATATTTATATTCCATAGATGAGAGAAACCTGGATGATTGTCTTTCATTTCTGACTTATTTTGATTAGCATAACCACCTCAAGTTCCATTTATATTGTGGACAATACAACAGTCCATCCTTTTTAATATTTGAGTAGACAGAGTAAACTGAAAACTTGAGTTCTGTTGTCAGGTATAGCAACTGTGTAAACCTGAACAGGCAAGTTATTTCTACACATGCTGTCTTTTTCATTCAACAGATAAATTATTTGCATGGTTTATAACAATCTTTTAAGGCTTAGTATATAATGACTATAAATTATATTCATATAATGACTATAAATTATATTCATATCAACTCATTTTTTTAAAGATATTGTATTGACTCATTGTTCAAGTAGACAAGTGCATGTTTATATTTGGTTGCTATGTAAATTTTGTTGTGATATATAAGGTTTTAAATTGCTGTCTTTGGAAATGATTTCAATAGATGACTGTAACACTGAACCCAGATTAGGGGGGGTGTATATTTCAATGGTAGATTTTCAATTTAACAGGTTATATTTCATAACTTCTGGTCTATAAAAAGCAATTTAATGTGATTCAACTGAATGAATATTAGATTTAAAGCATTCTTTTTGGCACAAGCAAACTTTGAGTTAAGGCAACCCATATAATGCACCAAAGATCATTTTGTCTCATCCTCATGTAAATATTGTCTTCCATATTTTTTAAATTTCACATTAATGTTTTAAAAATTTACCTTATTTTGGTAATTCAGCATGTTTTTAAAATTCATATATCTTTGTATTCTGTATACTTTTAATTATTTGTTTCTCTTATAATATATTCAAATGTTTACCTTAAATTGTATTGCCTTAAATTAATGTTCATGTAGAGAATAAATTATCAAGGAAAATATAAAACAATCTTAGAAAATGACAATTTGAAATTATATAATTCAATGTCTATTCCATGTTGTGTAAATGAGAGTAAAACTTACAAATATTTTTGTAATTTGGCTTTATTAATATTCGAGATAAGTGATATGAGAATAGATATCCTTGACATTATTTAAAAACAAAAAAATTAAGACTAAAATGATCAACAAATATCATACATGTTGTTTCTAGAGAAATATTCTGAGACTCAAATCTATGGACAAAATGTAGGTTATAGCACAGAGAATTTCCTTTTAAATAGTAATCAAATGAAAACTAAAAAAAAGAAAAAAATATATTTATATATATTCATACATACAAATACAATCAAGGTAATATTTTCTAGGACAGCTTTTACCTCTATCTTAGGTGGAAGGGAAATTTACCATGCTAAGCTTAGTATTTATGACAAGTTTTCACATTGTCATTTTACTAATCCACAAATATAAGGATTAATCATTTCCTCCAGTGGCACAATATGTTCCTGTCAAGTTGAATTATTTTTAAAAGAAAATCCACTAGCCTGAATATTCAAGATAACAAAAGTCAACCTAAGTTTGTTAAACTTTTCAGTACTTGCAAGTAAATTTACTCTATTGATAATTTCTAAATGATACAATCCTGAAGCAAAGCCACAAAATACTGTAACCCAAATATCGTGTGGACTAAAACATTAATAACTTTTGTAATGTTTTCTTCTATTTAAACCTTTGAAATGAGTATATAACTATATGTAACCAGTGACATGAATTGATTTAGTATACTATCATAAATGACAGCATAGTTTAATTCACAATATGATGATGAAAACAATGCTTTATTTACCAGTAACTTGATGCACTACTTAAACTAACCTTATGTCAAAAGATACCCACTGCCACCAACGAAACAAAAAATAATCTAATTGTAATTGATCAGAAGTTATGCATTCTTAAATCTCATTTCAAACATCTCTAGGTCAAATATAATAAATAAATTGTATACATTTGCAAGAAAATCAAAATCAAGCAAATACAACAACCCAAACATAATGTGCCCCACGATGACAAAGAGTGTACACTGATGAGCATTACAATTCCAGTAATGCAGATTCAGTTTCTTTACATATTTCAGTTTAAAGTGGGATGTATATTGGATATTTTTTCATGTCTAAATCAATTGATGTAATGTTAAGGAAATATTGACCATAACAATAGGCATTAGGTTAGCACTTTAACACTCTATCTTTGAGCTTGGCCTAGTCTCTGAGATAACAAAATAAAGTCAGATATGGAGGCAAGTCTTAAAATGATCACAACAATATAAATTCCAGAGAATCACAATCCATTAATACTATGCAATGGCAAGTCAATGACAATTTTATGATGGTCAGGAAAAAGCTAAGATTGATTGGATTTTTTTAATTACTTCTTGACTTAATATTTCTATATAGTATAGCAGATGCTACTCACTTTCCTCAGATGAATAATGCCAGAATTTGAATACTAACTTTTTCTTTACTGTATGGATTCCATCAACATAAAAGTAAAAGCTTTGAGTTACATTTACTCAATTAATAATGAATGAGATTAAATCCTTATTATCAGAGTCAAAACATTACTTTTTCCTTATCAACTAGATTATACCCCATTCAGTAAAATTAATGGGAGAAATCTTATTTTGCAATTGAATAGGTCATATTAAGGAAGTTTAACTTTTAATCATTTCTTTAATAAAAAACTGCAAAGAATGAGATAAATTGCAGGAACCTATAAATGAGTAACATAGTAAACAAAGAGTTTGTTGAGTTATTTTTCTACTCTAGCTCATCGATGTAGTCTTTGGATGACAGGAATTCCAAAATGAAAGTAAGGTACACATACCTCTCCAGTTCACATTCATATGTTTCTATACCAAGGCAACACTAGTGGGAAAAACAAAAATCATAAAATCTAAAGCAATCAATTTGCTTTTTGTTTTTTTATAAGACCATTGGAAGAGTGTGATCTTGTCTATCAAGTTTAGTCAGACATAATCATGTTAATGTAATAATGAATGAGAGTATAATGTATATTAGCCCTTGTGGCACGTATTTCTTGTTTTTGTGCTCCTTCTTGAAGTTTTCATATTGAAACTTGTAGGCTATATATTCTCACTCTTTATGACCTATGTCAATGTTATCTTTAACCTTTACAGCTTTCTCTAACATACCAGAATTTACCTTCCTTTCAGCACAGTGCTCAAGGGGCAATAACAATTTATTGAAATTTTATTTGTGTGTAATTAAAATATTTGTAATTAGTGTGACATGGAAGAAAACAAAACCTAATCTTACCTCATAAATAAAAAGTGTATTTGTTACCCAGGATATAAGTCTATTATTGCAAACATATGGCAAATTCTATATAAGCCATGTCTTCATTTGCAGGGAGAGCATATGGAAAGTGCTTAAAAAATGAACATCATAAAAATGTGGCAGGTTGACAAAGGATTTTTTTTTCAGCAAATCAGTAATTCCCCAGGAGAAACATGAACAACAGATAATATAATTCAAGTAGAGATCTTAGCTAGTTCAGATTTATAGGTCAACTATTTAAAGAGGATTATTGCACAAAAGTTCTTTTTGATATTTGTTAAAATAAGCTTTAAGATTGTGTGTGTGAGAGAGAAACACACAGTGAGAGAATTATTATGATTCTAGTCAGATTCAGTAATGTTTAAAACCTTTACCTGAGTAACATTAAAACACTAATTCATTTTCCCTCCTCTGTTTATTGCAGCACTATTTACTATAACCAAATTATGGAAACAACCTAAATGCTCAAAATCACAAGTGGATCAATGGAATATTACTTCCATTTGTGGTGACTTAAATTAAACTGAGAAGGATGATCCTAAGCTAAATAAGTCAGAAGGAGGATGGTATTTCTATGAGGTATGTAGAAAAGACAATGAGTAAGGTCAACCTTCAAAACTAACACTTGAAATCAAACCATATGCTGAGATTCCCTGAGGGGCTGAAGGGAGAAGCCAGAGAGAAGTAGGAACAGCACAGGTTACGCTGTGGTGGAGGACTGTGGTTCCTTCCATGGACGGCATGGAACGATGGTTGCACCTAGAGCAAGAGATCCTACACTTAGGAAAAACTAGCAATTTTGAAAACCAACAGCATTCCAATAAAATTTTATAAAAACAACAGAAAGCCCTTTTTACTATCAAGTCACGCTCAAAACTTCTCTGAGTCATAACAGCAAAGCTAATATGAACACAGTTTTCCAAATATTTATTTACATACCTGATTTGTCACATTTAATAACAATGCTCACTGTTCTTGAGATCTAAATGCTTTCCAGTGTTTTATATTCAAAGATCCAGAGTAATTGTGATTATATTTCTGGAATGCCAGAGTTGTGTATGCTGATATTTTGAACATTCTGTGAGTCCCCGTTATTTAATTCAGTCTTTCGATGTATTGCTAAAACCATAATTTTTATTACAATTTAACTTTCATATTTGCCTTACCTCTGTTTCCAGACTAGTCACTTTATGTCTTGTCTTCCCACCTTATAATATATTTTAATTACAAACGTAAATGTGTTGAAAGTTATGAGAGCATATCTCCTGGATGCAGCATGGCTACAAGGTAGCAACACAGAAATTTTGTTGATTATGGATCCTCATTTTATACTGACTTGACATCCTTAGATTCTGTTAAGACACTTAAACTAAAAGTAGAGGGAGTAATCATGGGAAAAAAATTACATAAGTGAAAGTAATTTAAGGAACAGTGTAAGTATCCTAACTAGTACTACAAGTGGGTTTAAATCACAAGTGTAGTAATTTTACAGCATCTATAAATTTAAAAAAATGACATTAATAGATTACAAAATATCAAACAATAAGGAGTACAGGAAAAGAATCCCATCTCCACAAAATGTTCCAAAATTTAAACCAAAATAGTGAGGTGCCATGTATATTTCTATTTAGATCTACAACCTTTCAAATAAAGATAAAATTATATATATATATATATATATATATACGCACACTATATTATACATAGGAGAAAGTTATTTAGCATTGCAGTTTGCATTTTATATATATAGTATATATAGAAGTATATATTATATATATATTATATATGCATACTTTGCAGAGAGTGGAAGCACATGCAGATAAACTTTTCTAAGTTTTTAGGATATTAAAATAAAAATATTCTTTCTAATCTCCAGACTTCCAACACTAAATTGTTCCGTTTTGTTATCTTTGACTAATGGCTTCTTCCAAAGTCTGTTGTTTAGTGTCCTCAGATTGGGAAATTTTCCCATTATTCCTTATTGCTGATTTCTACTTCTGTCACTCGAGTGGAAAAAGAACCTTGGTATCTTCAAAGTGCTAAGATCTGTTATGTGACTTAATATGTTATATCTTAGAGAGCATTTCTTCTGTGCTTCAGATGAATGTGTACTCTGCAACAACATATTGGAACAACAACAACAAAAATCCTCTGGATATGTCTATTAGATACATTTGATCTAATGTGCAGTTCAAGTCCATTATTTCCTTATGAATTTTTTGTGTAAGTTGTCTATGCCTTGTTCCATGGATGATGATTTTGTTCATTATTTTATCCCTTTTTCAGCACTTATGTCATTTAACAATACTGTAGAATTTTATTCATTAATGATTAATTCAATATTTTGCATTCTGTAGGTAGCTGAAATTGGTCCCTTACTGATTTGAGAAGACTTTATGGAAATACAAATATTAACAAGGACAATAATCATAATTGTCACAACAGTGATAAATCATCACACAATGAATCTGCCATCCACATCAAAACTTACTGGTGTGCTTCTTTAGAAACATTAGCTCTCTATTCCAGTGCTATTCTCCAATAGTAAAGATGTTCTCATTTTGGACAATTGTCTGTTTGGGAATTTATGCAAACAGAATCATGAAGTGTTAAAATTAGTACTATTATATTAATGATGTTCAGTCATTAGTATTACAAATAATTTGGTAGTTTGGAGATGTTCTTATAGTAATTTCAATTTCTCAATTAAAAGAGTCTGCTTATATCCCTTGGATCAAGATAAAATTCCTATTTTCCTCCATGTTCTCTAGTGCTATTTAAGTTGGCATACTTTGACAGAAAATAGTTCAAAATTCCTGCTTCCATTTTTTATTACCATAACTCCATTTTTTTTTTCACTGCCATACTGGCATTGTGAGTTAAATGTTGTGTAATGTGGCTATATTTCTATTTCTTTCTCATTCTGGTTTGTAAATGTTATTTAAAATGAGCTTTGTTCCCTTCTTAGTAGCATTTGTCTATTTTTGGAATTCATGGTATTTTAATTTGGTCTGTGACATTTTTATACTTTCAAATTTTCTTCACTTTCAAATTCTACTTTGAATTCAAGCACAATATATGCATACACCAATAATTAAAATCTATTTTCATAATAAAAAATACCTGTGATTGTTTTTATGTTTGCTACTTAACTGTTTAGATGATGGGAACAACCTCCCTCTACTATGTATATTGAAAATAATGGAGTAAAGTGCTTACATGAATTGGATAACTTGACAAGCACTCCCTTTGTTCAGACATGATATTGTTTACATAGTTTCAAGATCTTCTCTTTAATCAAAAGTGTGTAAGACAGTAATAATTTTCTATTAAAACCACCTGTCAAATCAAGATGGTGTCTTTATAGTAATTAGTACTAAGTCTTCGAGTAGATTCTGAATACAAATGTGATGGTGTGAGAAGTTGTCTTAGTCAATGGAGAATACATTTTATCAACTTCAAAATTATGTTTAATTAACATGGAACAAATCACAGTAAATTCTGAGACCTTTGAGCAAATTATGTATTTAAAAGTTATTTTTATATTAAAACACTTTGAAGAATTAATCTTCAAAATCATCATGCCTAAATAAAAATAGCCTAATTTACTAGCTTAAAATTTCTTGCCTGCCTGTGATTATGCACATGTATGCCTCTTTTTCTATTTCTCTTAATATACCTTTAAATGTAAAATTTCTTAAAATGTTAAAAGAAAAGAAAATTAGTGTAAAGTATTTTTGAAAACTATGCAATTATTATTATTATTATTATTATTATTAAGTGGAGTCTTCAATTTTTGCTATACAAAATTTGTTTTATTTGCCAATTCTTGGTTTGTTTTCACTTTCTTAAAGTTGCTTCTAACAAATGATATATTTAAATATAGATAAACACAAACACCAGAAAGTTCTGTGACTCCATTATAGTGCAATTTTAAAAAGTTATCATTAAAAATATTTGAGTTCAAATAGCATGAAATCATAAAATAAGTACTAGACAGTCATTTAAAAATCAGTGTCATAGCTTTATATGTTTCACTTATGATTTAGACAACTAATTGTATTTTTTTTCGCATTGTGTAAAAAGAGATTAAAAATGTTTGACCAAAATCCAATGGATTTCTTGAGCAAATAAACTTTAAAAGTCAAGTAAAATATCTTAAATGATAAAGCCCTTACTCAAATATTAAATATTATTTTATGGGTTGAGTGTTAGAACTGCAATTGAATTCAATAAATTAGTCTGGTTTGTATACTTAAATCCATATTTTACACAAAGTTTGGTTTTAAAATTCATAAAATTAAATGACTGTTAAAATCAACTAAACATAACTATTCAATGATATTTCTTGCTACAGTGTGGATCTGAGAGAAATATTACATGAAATTATATGAAACAGGAATATTTCATAACTTATTTTCTAAGTTGTGCTTGATTTTTGATTGAATTGAGTTCCTTCTTTTATTAGTTTTAAAATTATTGTTACACAATATTGAAGAAAGTTCATTAAAACTATGAACATAAACGATAACCTTTTACTTTATAACATGGTAATCTTTATAAGAAGAAAATAAAATTTCAGGTTGGTTATTATCATATAAATATAGGTGTCCTTTGTATATGTATGTATGGCTTAAGAATGTTAATTCATCAAAAAGATTAAAAGAGTATAACACCAGGATATAACTAAGTATTTTGCTTCTGTATCAACTTCTATTCGAATTCTAAAAGCACTTGTTTAGTACATATTGATAAAAATCAGCTTGACATTTAGACATTTCCCCTTTGCCTTAGTAGCATCAAATAAAACTTTTGGGTCTGTGTACCATAGTAGGCAAGGTGGGAATGAATCTTTGCTCATTCTCTGTGTATAATTTCAATTGTAAATCCTATTTACATTTTCATTTAATGATAACCACTGTCTCACAGCTGCAGTTGCAAAAGGAAATCTAGAAACATTTTAATAGTTAAGAAAAAAGTAGGAAGTAAGTAAATTGCTAAATTTTCCTGGAGCAATTTGTGACATAAATATATATATATAATATATATGTACTAAAAAGGATTTTTTATACCATTGATAAGATTGTTCTGTTGCACACACATATACCATTTCTTTGTATTTTAAGAAACCAAGATGATGACATTTGGGGATGTTGACAATAAATAAAATTTCTTAGCATGAACAAAATTATTACAAACCATACATTTAGTATTCTAAATAAGCATTAAATCAAGGAACAGTTCTTTTTATTGAAAATGATTTATTTTTACTGTGTTCAAAGATATACTGACATACAATTTCAAAAAGCATATTTGGCCAAACATTGATTGGCATTTGGTTAAGCAAGATGGTGGTGGGAATTAGATGCAATGGCCAGGAAAGTCATAAGGAATACTTGGAAGCAGAGCAAAAACAATATCCTGAGTGACTATAGCTTACGTGGTTGCATCCCACAGAAAAACCTAATTTAAAAAAACAGTGGGAACATATTGACTCATACAGAAGACCTGTTTTTTAAAAATTTACTCAGAATAAAAATTATGTTTAACAGATTGAGACTGGCTTTGTTCCAGCACTTCCTCCAGATAAAACTATGAATGATAACTGCATTGAAACTAATTCATTCAGGAATTGTTGAGTTCACTTAATAATTTCTTTACTTATTTGGGGACAAGAATATCGATATTTTTATTTCCAAAAAAATTTAAAAGGAGCAGTATAACTGGGAGCTTTACATAAGATATCTTGAAGGGCATGATATCTCACTGTTGCCATGGCTTCAACAGAAAAGAAAAAAAAAAGATGTGATACAAAAATACTAAAACCTTTCTATATCTCCACATTTATCAGTAGAACATTAGGAGAGTATGTAACTAGGGTCAAGAATGCTTGAGTATATATATTTTCTAGAGTATTTTTTCAAACAAGGAAAATGTGTGAAAAATAGCTATGAGTATGTAATATTGTATTTAGGTCATATTATTACAGCAGAATAATAGAGGCTAATGAAGATCTTCATGGCTTTGTTTGAAATTATTTTATTACCAGGTCCTTTTTAGCAAGACTTTATGGCAGTGTTTAGCTACTTTATTTCAGGTCGGCAGTTTTTGGGCATTCATTCAATAAAAGACACACTCTGCCTGGGTACATGTTAATTCCTAGTAAACTGAAAGATATATTTTATTTGGGGTCTTAAAAACATTGCTTTCTTAATTTCTGGCTGCATTTTCTTATTTTAAAAATATCAAGATGAAAAGTTGTATTTTCTTGGCATAAATTATTCATATATATATATATCTACATATGATGGAAGATTTCTTCCCTTTTCTCCATCATAAAACATGTTTCTTTTTTTCACTGAATTTTATTTTTTTCACTGGTTTACAATACTTTGTATGATTCAAGTGTATAGGATCACATCCCAAATGAATGACTAAAATTACAAGGTTGGTATTATATCCCATACAGCAAGTATCTTTCTTCCACATCCCAGTTGTCAGAATGTTGATCAGGAACAGCTTATCAAATTATTTAAAATGTTGCTTTACTAAACTTTATTGTGTAGCAGATGATAAGCCAAGAAGCAAATAGATTTAAAGGCAGACAGAAAATGTTGATTCAAACCAAAAATTTGATCCAAAAAATTATAACGTATACACACACACACACACACACACACACACACACACACACACACACATACAAAGGCCTGCCCAGTGACACATGCCTGTAAGCGGCAGCCTAGGAAGACATGGCAGGGCCAGGGATGGCGGTTCAAGTCCACTTGGGGCAATGTCGCGAGACCTAGTCCCCCCAAAAATAGCTGGTCATGGTGGCACGCACCTGTAATCCCCACTACCTGGGAAGCTGAAGCTGGGAATTGCTGGAGTTCGTGGTACTCCGAGCAACGTGAGCCTGTGGTTCCACGGGCAAAAATAGCGAGACCTAGTCTCAAAAAATTAAAACAAAAACAAACAAAAACTCAGAAAATCATTAAAAAGTTCAAAGATGTGAATAGTATCTTGAAAGTCTAGAGATAAGTAATTGTTCTGACTGAATATGAGACTTGAGACCTTCAAACAGAAGTTTAGAATGTTTACTTGTTCACAGTCATAGTTTAATAATAAATCTTCTGTTCAAATTTATCCAGAATCAACCCTGAAATGAATAAGACTTTTCTGCATATTCTTTTTGTCATCATTAAGACTCCAGTACCGTCTTCATTTGAGTTAATTCACCCACAGGTTCAGCAACACCATGAATCACTCAGGTTTATTTTAGCTAGTTTTCCTGCAGGAGAGAACAGAAGTGCTTCATTTGAAGAACTCATTTATTGGAAAAGGAAATACCAGAATCTGCCCTCCCCAATGATAGAAAATATTTGTACATCATCTGTCTGGTCAGGGGCTACTCTCCAAATTCTACGAAGAACACACACAACTGAAAAACAATAAAGCAAATAATCAAATCAAAATGACCAGAAGATCTAAATAGGTACTTATCCAAAGAAAATATAAAGATGGTCAAGACACACATGAAAGATGCTCTATCACTTTTCACCAGGGGAATACAAAGTAAAAGCAGAGTGAGGCTCCTTCATTTTATTTTCTATCTTTATTCAGACTTAATATTTTTTTAATGAACTAGTCACAACTATTTCTCTTCTATGTCATGACCTTGAGGATATTTCCTTTCTCAGAACATCTGTGCATTTTTTCATACCCATCCTTATTCAAATTTGATATTTACCTTTCATTCTCTTTAAATGTGTTCCTACACTAATGATTATACATAGGTAAGAGGATGAATGGACCCACGCATACATACATGCATACACAAACACATGCATACATACATACATACATATGCATGCATACATGCACAGATATTTTAACTGTTTAATGTTTGATGTATTAATATTTAATCTTTTAAACTGACAGATTCTTCTGTGTATTCTTCACTGAAAGTGATACCATTTTCAAAGTTAAAAATGAATCTGTGCTATTAATATGTTAATCATCTGATACTAAAGAGGTTCTAATACTGTTTATTTTAAAACCTAACAAAAATTATATTTTATGGATCAATGAGACCAGTTTGTTGCAACTCTGCATTCATTATAAACATGAAATTTTAGAGACATTGAAGGAATAAAGGAAAATGTATCTAGAATTACATCTACTATTGCATTTAGAAATACCTTTTTCCTTTTCCAATTCCTATTCCCACCACTCCTCTCATCCTCACTTTTTTGTCTCAGTTTTATTTCACATTCAAACTCATATCTGTATTTTTTTCCAGGCTGATTTTTTAAATGTAGTTCATAGTTAATTTGAAGGAATTTAATATTTGCGTTGATGCCCTCTATCTACAACACTCTGAGATTTAACTCTTGCTATGGATTATTCTCTGTTTATTCTGGACAATGGTTCAACCTGAAAATAGAGATGTAATTTGCTTTAATCAATGGGTTTCTTGCCAGACACATATGCAAACCCTCTTTTATTTCAAGTTTAAATGTTTGTTTTCTTCCAGCAATTGCTTGTGCTTTGCTGGTATTTATTCAGTGGCCCATAGTGCCATTATATTATTTATAGTAAGTAGCAGAAGAAAAATTTCTATGATTTAAATTTAATTTTGTATTTTCTCAAATATTCATTTAATTTGTGAATGTAATCACTTAATGTTACTATAGCACACAATTGCACATAATTTATCTTTAAGGAAAAGTATTCATGAACTATTAGTTTTTGTATTTAATAATTGGTAAGGTTTTTAATAGCTAAGATTGGCATATTAACTTTCTACTACAATAGCAATTATTTTTCATAATATTAATAATAGGTTTCTTCATTCTCTCCTTGTATAAAATCAAACTGTTAATTAGTTAGAATTGCTTTGGTTAGCCACTACTATAACCAATATTTAAACCACCTTAGATTTCTAGATTTATACGAATCATTATAGGCTATACTTTGAACTTAAATGTCATATATTAAGCATTAAAGTTTGCTTTTTTCTATAACAATTTTATTAATATGGAATTAAAACTTGCTGTTTTTGTTTAATGAATTGAGTTTCTAAAATAATTGACACATGTTCTCTCTAAAAAGCAAATACAAGTGATAGCTGACAGTCCAAAGATCTCACTCTGGTATTTATCCAAAAGAAATAAAAGCATTTATCCACATAAAAACATGAACATGAAAGTTTATGGCATATGTATTCATAACTGTCAAAAATTGGAACAAATGAAGCTGTACCCCAGTACATGAATGAGATGAATAAACTGTGGTACATCAAAGCACTGGAGAATTATTCAACAGTGAAGGGAAATGAGCTAGTAAGTCAAGGAAATACACATGAGAATCTTAAGTGCATATTGCTAAGTGATAAAAATCAAACTGAGACATTGTATAGTTCCAGCTTCAGGGCATTCTGGGAAAAGGTAAACTGTGGCTACAGTCAAACAATCAATGACTGCCATAGTCATGGGGGTGGGGGGCAAAGGTTGTGATGAGAAGGATGATTAGATTATGGTGTTGGTTTTTAGGGCAATGCAGCCATTATGCACATTACTGCAATGGTGAATACATGTCATTTTGATTTTGTCCAAACCCATGGAATGTACAATTCCCACTGTAGTGTAAGCTGTGGACTTTGAATCATAAGGTGTGTTAGTGTGTGTCATCAGTTGTCACCATTGCACCACCATCTCATGAATTGCTGATGGTGGGACGGTGTGGATGTGTCTGGGTAGCAAGTATGTGAGAAATCTCTGTTGCTCTAAGTACTGTTCAGAATACAGAATACTCTTCTGTATTGCGCTTGATTATTTTAAAAAGTTAATATTTGGAAAATGGAGATACCTACGTTCTATCAAGGTATTTGTCTTGGTATGTACCATTTACTTAAAGGTGTATAATTAGATAACAGTGCATTCTCAGCATTCCTTCATGGATCAATATGAAGAAATATCCATAAGAAAACAATAAGTTGTACCTACAGGTACCTTGATAAGTGAGAAATATTTTCTCTTCTTAAGAAACTTATCACTAATTTTTGGAGAAACCAAATATGACTCATTTAAAGTTGTAGAGATAAACTGATATTGATATAAAGTTAGTGCTTTACATCATAGAAGAACAATAATCATTATTATTTCTACTTCAAATTGTGGGATTTGAATCTAGGGCTATTTTAATTGAGTATAAATTATTGCATGACCAATTAATCTCTAGCAAAGACAGCATTAGTTTTTTTTGTTTGTTTTTTTTTTTTCTTTTCTTTTTTTTTTTTTTTGGGAGGGGATATTTTAATAGATCTCTTATGTGGATTTGATTGTGAGTGAACTTTGAGTGTATACAATAGGGAAAATAATCAAAGAAACAGGGAATTCTTTATAAATGGGGAGGGGTGTTTTGATGGTAAAGGGAAGGGGAATAAGTAAATAACAAAAAACTTCTTACTATACATATTCAAAAATATTCATTTTCTTCTTTCTCTTCCTTTTTTTCTCCATATATGAACACAAAAGCAACTTTAAAATATTTGACTGTCATAGGCAAATACATATCTCCTTCTTATTATCTATGCTTTTAGGTTTTTCTAGAGACATAAATGTTCTAGTAAAAACTTGTAATACATTTTCATCTGAGTCCTGAAGGTTTTACAAACAGGTATGCATTAAGTATTCTATAATAAGTTTAAGAGTCTAAGAATAAGTCATTTTTTTTAATGTGGGTTATGGTCAATCTAAAACAGTGATAAATTGTATGTTGAAATTAATAAGAAATTATAGTTGGTTATTTTCAAGTTTGTTATAGCCTTTGCATGTTTTATATATAAACTATATACAGTGATAAATACTAATGTGGATCTTTTAATTTTTAACTTTACAGCATTTATTTGACATTTTTTTATCCTCTGAGATGTAAATATTGATTTTACAGAAGTATGTATAATTGCATATATTTTATATATGTAAAAAAGCTTGACTCATAGGAAGCACAAAATAAATGTGCACTATATTCTTTTTATGTGAAGAATAGAATGAATAAACCTAAGTGAATATAAGAGAAAAGTGCACACATCATGCATATATAAATCTTAATAAATGTTCACAATTGTACATTATTGACATCCCAGAAACACATCCCTACCTTCTCGGTTTGACACCCCAGAAGGTGACAACTATCTCAGCTTCTTACAGTATAGATTAGTTTGCTCACTTTTAAATTATTGATATAAATGAGAACATACATTGTTTACTCTTTTTCCTGACTTTCTTTTGTTCTTAAATATATGTTTAAGAGATGCATTCATATTGTTGAGTATAATTATAGTTGTTTGTTACCATTGCTATATGGTAGAAAATTATGTGAATGTACTGCAATCATTTATCCATTGAACTGAAAATCATTTGTGCAATTCCTGTTGGAGACCCAAATAGTGGCTCTATTATGAGTATTTTCCCCCGTCATTTGTTGAAAATATGTATAGCATTTTTTGAATGCATATCTAGGAGAGGGATTATTTAGCAGTATAGCAGGTTTTTTTTGTACTAGAAATTGCCAAGCTATTTCACATAATGATGTTAATAATGTAAATGCCCACCAGTAGTATACAGAAGATCACTGTGCCCCATGATCTAGCAACATCTGCAGTAGTGTCATCATTTTGGTGGCTGTTATCACATCACATTGTGATTATATTTAGTATTTCCTGCTATCTTTGCTTAGGTTTAGTGTTTCATTTTGTTATAGGTCTCCTTGACTCCTTTGTATCATTAATTTTTCTGTTACTGTGTTTACTACAAGTAAGTCATTCAACCTCTCATTTTAGAAGTAACGGTGGTCATCAATAAAGAGTATGGTAATATAATTTGATATATAATACATATACTCTTGCAAATTTAAATGAATGTACATGTCCAATTTCATGCTTTGTCTTTAGAATCATAGTTACTTATGTCAAGCCTACATTACCTGAAAATTCCTTTTTTTTTTTTTACACCCAGCAAAGTGATTTTTCTCAACTTTCTGGGTTTAAATGCTACACATGATTCTGTTTCTCAGTTCAGAATTCTCTTCTAAATAGCTTTTATCCCCTTGCATGTATTTGGCATCCTAATTGGCTGTTTTTTCAACTTTTTCCCCCTTATTTTTTTGTTTCTTCTGCACACACACTCTATCGGGGCTGCAAATGAGGACTGCTTTTCTGTTCATCACTCTGTGCAGAGACCCAGGAACCATTCTGCATTCCTCCCTAGTCTTCATTCACAAGTTCTCTTAACTTTATTCAAAATCAATCTAAAAACAGATACTGCCTCACCCTCTCATGCTACTACAAGACCGAGTTCAAATAAGCCTCTTTCTTTGCATTTCAGGTAATGCTGCCTCATGACTGTTCCAGAGCAATGACTATACCTCTTGCAGTCCATCCCCACGGAGAAGCAAAAATGCCCTTACTGGCAGAGCTACCCAGACTCCCTGGATTGAAGCTGGGTTGCAGGGAGGAGTCCTGGCACCATAAAAGGGTAGGAAAATGACTCATTCAAGATGAGGTTTTGTTATATTAGAATAAAAACCTAAAGGCTGCACAATGTCTGATCAGGGCCTCCATTATCTGGCCCTCATCAAGCCTCATCTGTCTCCTAGACCCAAAGGCAGAGCCTCTGTCTCTCGTTATTGCAGCTCTATGAAGCTGTCACATTACAGAGCTCCCTGGTCAGGATTCTTAGCTGATCCAATTACTGGACCGACCCCACCCCTGTTTCCTTCAATATTAGATGCTCAGTTATTATCTATCCAAGTAAACTTGCAATCATTGATTCCATTAAGTCAGGATTAGCAAAATCTTATTGTTTTGTTTTTGCTAAGATGTAGTCTCTACATCACCTATTTTAAACACTTTCTCAACATTTTTTCTAAATTGTACTTAGACATATTTGATGGGATTAAATTTATATATCACAGATGAGATCGGACACATTCAGCGTGGTATGAATGTGTGTACACAATAATGCAATAATGTAATAGCAATAAAAATACACATATATATGCAAATTTTAAAAAATTAATTAAGTTAAAAAAAAAAGAACAACCATCACAGAGATAGTTGACATTCTCTGTGAATATCTCTTCTATCCTATTCCCCATTATACATTCCCAGAAATAATAATTAGCACACTGGATCGGATATCTGCCATGCCAGTGGTATTTGAAACTTTTAAATCACACATCAGTAAATAATATATTATTTTGAATGGTTATAATTTTGTAATTATGGTATTGTGCTATGTATACCTATCTATGTAACTTGTATTCTTCCCACATTTTTAAAAATTATTAAAAAAATAAAAATAAATACATAAATTTATATATCATAGTCTGTACCTTCTAATATATTTTTATGAAAATAAATGCTATCATTTCATATAGGTCATATATTTTATTAAGAATGACATATGTATGACATATGCAATATGCATGTATATATATATGCATCATCCTGACTGAGAAAGTTTATGTATGAAATATCATAACTTTTTTGTCATAAAGAACTTAAAATTTTCATTTTTTTAAAATGACTTACAGTTTAATGTCTTAGAACAGAAAGCATTTCTTGATAGCTTTTGGGGAACAAAATTCTAGTTATGGATTCTCTGGGTGCCTTTCCCAGGTCCTCACAGATGAAAATCACAGTGCTCACTGGCACTCGGGGTAAGCTCAAACATATGTGTCTTTGGAAGGATGAAGGCGTGTGCTTTTGTAGAAACAAGGTTCTATCTCTGGGTCAAAGCATGTTCTCTGTAACCGGAGGATGTTCTCTGGTACACACCCAAACTACTGGCTAAAATGGTGTCAGCTTAGTATTGCTTCTTCTACCCCATCATTACTAACATGAATTTAATTACTGAACTAAAGAAGACATAAAAATTTAGAGTTACCAAGGACATTGAAAAGTTGTGTTTAGGCTTCTACAGGTAGACTGATAGAATGGATAGCTTACAGAAATCTGCAGATATGCAAAAACATTCAAAGACACTGTGTGATCACTAGTCCAAAGTCCACTCTCTGTCACAGAGTGTCACTTTTACATTGCTGTGGTAACCAGGGAAGGGCATTTTCTCAAGAAAATTATGGGGGAAGCAAGATTGTCATTTAATCTCTGCCTATTCTACCACTTTTTGAAGTTCAAAAGTAATTTCATCTCCAAAGGCATTTCTCCAGGTTTCATGTTAATTTCACAATCCCTTGGATTTCCTTTTGCTCAAGATTTCTCCTTTGATAATTTACAATATTCCTGTGTCTTGAAGTTGAGACTTACATCTTTGGTCATAAACATGCTTCTTATTGGTGAATATTCTAGTATCAGAAAAATAATTCCCAT
This sequence comes from Uropsilus gracilis, assembly GCA_004024945.1. NCBI lineage: Eukaryota > Metazoa > Chordata > Mammalia > Eulipotyphla > Talpidae > Uropsilus > Uropsilus gracilis. The sequence goes on from PVHY01001674.1 coordinate 80,712, forward strand.
TTCCTAATTATTGGACTTGTGTTCTTTGTCTCTCTTTTTGCTTATTGTGTTAATTATGTTGTACAAATGCTTTAACTTTAGTTGCCCCTTTAGTAGAATCTATTAATCTCTTAAAGAGGCACTTTTCTCAATTTATACTTCTATCAGTTTGGGTTTATGTCTTTTATGATTTGTTTATCATTTACACAGAGGTTTGTATTTGTCATGATTTCTTGGGCAGCTAAATCTTTTTAAATCCAATAGTCTTGGATATTTCTTAAAGTCTACACTGTAGGTACAATATACGCATATGGATTTCTTTTTGCTGATTTGTCTGATCTTTCATAATCATTTTCACTATTCATGCATATACATTACTTGAACAACTATATCTCCATGGGTGTGATGGGATGGGTTTGTATATAGAGTGGCTGATTTTAATTGACCATTATAGGTGAAGTCTTCAAAATTACAACAAAACACATCTTAAATTTATTGAAAGCAATATCAAAAGACTCTCAAAACATTTTATCTTCAATGTAAAAGTATGTTCACTATAATTATGTGAGTATTCACAAATTCCTTAAGTTAGTGTCCGTGAAAAATTACGGTGTACTAGAAAAACAGAGATCTTGAAGTTTTGGTATAAACAACAAAGGATTGAATACATTTGTACCTCCAAAGGCATAAGCTGTGCCCAATATGGTATTAACAATTCAAGCTGGGCAAGAAGATAAAGAAGATTAGTATCCCATGATTGATTGAGCTAACACTTTCTTCTTAATTTCTATCTTGCAGGAAAATCAAAACCAGTTTGAATTCATGTGTGATGGACTCCAGTACTCATTTACTGTGCTTTCTCTGAGATATTCAAGTTTCCCTGCCTATGTCTACAACCTGGTGAGATGAGATTTAGATTTGATTTGGCTGAAAATATAATTTTTATTACATTTATTATACAGTGCTACTATTTCAACCTGAATATTAAGATAAAACTGAATTTCATGTACTGGTTAATCATATGACCACTGGCAGTGACGTTTCAACTAAAGGCTGCTCCCAAATGAAGTATTAAAATTACAGCATAAGTTAAGGCTGAGTCATTAGAATGTTTCTCAAACTATCAAAATTAGCTTTTATCTTGACCAGCCCAAAATAAAAATAACAGGTATGAGATGTAACTGTCTTTTTGATTTATGTAGGCATCATCTGTTACACCTAGAAATTGCAATAGCTCCTATTTGAAAGTTGTGAGGGAAAAAGATGGTGGCTTTCTCTCATGTTCTCTTAGTGTTTCAAAGATCTGTCTGACAGTCGATACCTTTGGAGTCACGTTGGTCCTGTGTTCCAGTGTCATTCATTGGTAGTGTCAGCTACATACACACGAAGAGAACCTTTGATGAAAATCTGTGACTGCCAGCCAGGGACATCAGTAAGGATTTTTAATTAGAAGTCTGCCTCAGTTTCCCTGAGAGTACATTCCATCTTAGAAGCAATGACTAGCCTATTGTTGGATGCCCATTAACATTGTTTTCATTATGGAAAGAAATCAATATGTTTTAATACTTAAAAAATCATCATGTTAGAGGATATGTCAGAATAACCTTCTAAAAGGGAAGAAAGGTATTTTCAATAAATGCCTTGGAGGATCAGTAGGGTAAACACCATAATTGAATGAGAAGCTATGTGATTTCAAACACCGAATTTGACTTGCAATTACTTAACTGATTTAAAGACAAAATTGTCATCTTCTATTATCTACCAGAAACTGCTAAATAAGGTCACAACCACATTGTGATGGTAGCTGGAGAAGAGAACACTGAAATGCAGGCTGGATGCTAGTTGTTTTGCCTTTATATTGTAATGCAACTGGATGTTGACTGAAGAGAGAAGAGAATGCTTTCTCAACAGCAGGATAAAAGTTGTCAACCCTCACGGCATCATAAAAGTTGAACAGTAGCCATCACCACATTGTGAGAAATCGAAAAAGGCAAAACTTGCAGAAACATCATTCACTGTTTATAGCACATGGTCCATCAGAGGTCAAAGTACATCTTAGGAAGGTTCAACTCAGATCAGTCTGTGTGTATGATATGTCTTGTTGCATTTGGGTGACATCTGCAATAATTGTGATGTCACTCTGCCTTCTGATTTTCATATCATAAGTTATGTGTATTACAGAGGCATTCTCTTAGGTGATAGGTGAAAGTTGTTTCCTTCTAAATACACATAAAGAATGTTGTTCAATAACAGAGAAATTGGAAATGTTTAAACTAATATGTGGTGTTTATTTGAAATAAAACAATGTCAAGTATGAAGGCCTCTCTTGTCTGTACAGCTTGTTACCTGTGTCATGTGTGTTATTGTATACAGGTGATCTTGGTGGATGGTGGACAATGATCATGTCAAAGCATTTGTAGGAAACTAAACCAATGTCAGCAGTGCATAGCTTGGCTTTTAGGAGATGAATTGAATGCCCTGCATCCTTTTGTTTGTTTGTTTGCTTTGTTTTTTTCAGACTAGATCTATCTATTTTGTCTGTGGAACTGCAGGCTCACGTTGCCCATGGTACTATGGATTCAAGCAATCCCCAGCCTCAGCTTCCCAGGTAGCTAAGATTATAGGTGTGCGCCACCATACCCAGGTGTTTTTTTAGGACTAGGTCTTGCTGTATTGCCCTGGGTGGGACTCGAACCACAACCCCAAGACCCCACCACAAATCTATAAGCTGTTGCTTATAAGCATGGGCCACCGTGCCTGGCATCCTTTAACTCGCCCAATTGTTTGTGGCTACTACACATGCCATCTCTTGCATTCCTCAGTTTCACCTTGCATCATCTGTCCCTGAAGTAAATTAACTCTTATAAATAAGTGTCCCTACAGATGAAGGCATTGTGTAGACAGGGATTTGTTTTTATGCTAAGTGATATTTATAACATAAAATCAACCATTTATAAGGGAGCTATGCAGTGACCCTCTATGCATTTACAGTGCTGTCCAAATATCACCTCTACTAAGTTCTGAAACCTTTTCCTCACCCCCACAAGGAAACCTCATATCCATTAAACTTCAAGGTCCCTCTGCCTCCAGCACCTGGCAACTACTAATTTGCTTTATGTCTATATTTATATACTTATTCTGAATATATCATATAAATGGAATCATGCAATGGGTGACCTTTTGTGCCTATCTTCTTTTGCTTAGTATAATATTTTTGAAGTCCATGTACTAGCTAGTCCCACAGTACATCTGATTAGCAAAATGCACCAGTAAAATTTCATGTCCATGGGAGTTGGAATTCAGTTAACGAGGGAAAGTCATGAACCCTACATGTACCATGTAAAAATCTAAATGTATAGTAGGGTAAAAGGTACTGAATTTGATATGAAAAAGTAAAGACAGAAAAGAGGAATTCTGACATGTAGATTGGCTGGTTGTCATAGTAATAGGTAATTAGGCAAATCAGAACTTAAAGAATATGCAGTTATACCAAAGAAGAGAAAGAGGTGAGTTCTTTGGTTGAGTGGAGGTATATGGCAGGGAAGGGGTAGTAAGGTTCTGACCTGGATGTCTGTGAGCCTACTGCGGTCTAGAACAAGTGATGAGGCTGGTGGTTAGACCCCAGAGGGCAGGCGAGAGTGGTAAGAGGCCTAGCAGTGGGAGATGGTACCCAGTAGGTACAACAAGCCACATGTATTATAGCGGTACCTTGGTTTTTGCTCCATTCGAAACAGGAACCTGTGAGAGGATTTTGTTCAGGCTTGAACTTAATTATGAATTGCTCTATTAAAAATACAGAGGGGGTTGATGTGACTTATTTAATATTCCCAAAGAGAGCTGAGGATACTCAAATTATGAGGTCGCATAGAAAGGTAAGAAATGCTTGTTTTCTGAGGTAGAGTTATATCCACACAAGTCCATGATGAATTGGATGCAGTGGGGGGGAAATGAAAAATGAGCCTGGTATTTTTGGTCTGAGCAGCTGAGAAATGGGATTTATGAGGCACATTTGGGTATCCAATCACTGGAGATAGAATTTGCAACCAGTTTTCGAGCTTCTTGGATGACTTGTGGTGGGAGAGCTTAGGTTCTGCTTTAAATTATGAAAATGAAAAATGACCTAACAGAAAATAGGCAGAGGTGCTGAACTTGAGATATGAGGCCAGCATCCACACCAATGGACTGCCCCAGGAAAAGACCTGGTGTTTGGTCCCAGATGAAATGTCGTCACATAGGGGAGATGTCATGTCGTCTTGTAGATGTGACAGGTGATACTTTGCTTGGTACAGATTAACCCCTCAGTTCCAACAGGGTTGAGAGTTGGGAGAGTCTGGCAACAAGAAGTCAGCTGGGCAGCATCACACCAAGTCCTAGAGCAGGGAAATAATCATCCAAGGTCAAATTCAGCTTTGCTAGTGTGCCCTTGATCCAGTTTTATTGTCATGTGGCAACATGCATTGGATTATATTTTTATGACTGCTTTTCTGTTACTTGGTAGTGCTGAGGAGCTGAAACAGGGACATTGTGGTGTGACTGCCTCAAATATGTACTATCTGGTCCTTTATAGAAAACATTTGCCAGCCACTGCCCATGTCCGAGTATAATGGGGAAATATCTGTTTATTCTCTAGGTAGACATTTTATTTTATCTAGACCAAATGCTTCGTTTTCATGGTTATTTCCTTTAGTTTTAGACTCAAGTCTATGAACACATGTCTTATGAACACTTGTCAAACAAACCCAAGATAAAATTTCAGTTTATGTCAGAAACCAGGGCCAATAACACCTGTACAAATAACATTTGCAGTGAAGCTTGTGGATTATGAAGTTCCATTAATTATGACGTTTGTAGATTATGAAATTCAATATTTTTATTGAGAAAAATATTCTGTGTCAGATATCTCTGGCTTGTGGATGAATTTGATATGATCCCCAAGCAAAACTGATGTTCTGTACTCTAAGTAAGCATTTAAATACCAGCATCAACCTGGAAAACTCATGCCTCTGAAGTGATGTTTAAGCAAATAAGCAAATTATATAATAGAAACAAGACCACAATCTTCTTTATTACTCTTAGTTCCTCACACAGTATTTTACAGAGAAACATGAGAGTCTCTAAAAATGAAATACTCTATAATCAGGAAACATGTAAGAACTCTTAAAGACATATTACAATCTCAAATAAATCATAGAAAATGTTAGTCAAATACAAGGAAGTATTTTAATTATTGTATGCTAAAATTTCAAATGCCCTTATACAGAAGATATTGGCCAGCTGTTCTTCATCTCCATAGAGAGGAAAACAGCAGAAGTTGGCTTAACTGCCAGCCATAACGTGAGCAATTAGGAGATTCTATTCAAAACAAGAATGAAAAGATTGCAAAGGTATATTAAGTAATCTCTGGAGATCTTTCAGACATAGGTGGATTCTCATTTGTCTAGACTGATGAGAATGTGGTCCAGAAAGAAGTTAGAGAGAGGACGAGGTATATTTTTCTGTCCTTCAAGTTCTCTAGGTAACTTTAAAATTCAAGGTATATTTCCCAACACTTGCACCATATGGAAGCTTAATTCATATAAGACATGTCATAAATCATGAGTTTTTAGCTTAAGATCAAAAGGTATGTTCTGCTCTTGTGCAATGAGTGGGGAATTGACATGATTTTAAAGATATAGCTTAGCAGATAGCTTCTCAAGTTTTCATGTTTAATTATATAAGTTTTCTTGTAGAGAAGTTTTCACAAAATGATGAATCAGTATGGAAGGTAACTTTCTTGTTTACAAGCATTTTTGAAAAGGGGTTCCAATGTTTTCAGGTCCCATTTCAAATTTTAAAAAATAATAATCTATTTAAGAGAAACAAACATCTAAGTAATCACCTAGATGTTCTGTTAGGTAGATATAGTGCATATTATTTTGGAAAATATGAGAACATCTGTACCCATGGAATAGGGTTTTATTTAGAAGGCTAATTAGGTGAGCTGTTTAAATGTGGGTCCAAAGGTGATGGGTGGAGCTAAAATTGTCAGTAGAAGTAAAAGAGGAAGGGAATCATTTTTGAAAATATGTGGGAAAATGTTAGGATTACAGAGGGAAATGATGAAACACAGTGCTGGCAGATTACTAACTTTATTTTTAAAGCTTTTCTGTCAGGTGAGCATAAGTCAGGCCGTGAATCCCTAATTTGTGTTGGAGTGGATACTATGGTCTCTAACACATAAGCATTTGTGATCCGGAGGATATATTTAACTGCCCAGAGCTTCTGATGGTTTTTGGAGTTATTATGAACCTTAAATAATTAGTAAATACAAAATGTTTAGAATAGTGCTAGTTCTAAGGAGGACATTCAGTAATGTGAGATTTCAGAATATTTGTATAAGCAATAGCAATAAAAGTAGTAAATGTGATAATCATATGTACATTGTATTATATTTCTAATATAATCATATTAAGGTATGTTACTTATGTTACTTTTTCCTATATTAAGATATTGCTTCATGTTAAGATACATTATTAGTAATTTATAAGATTACTAGTATAAAAGTAGTTAATGCAATGAAATAATAATCACCCATAAGAGAGTACATATACAACGCATCAACATGGCATTCAGTGATTTGGAAAATACGAATGAGGTGTGACTATATTCTGAGATGTTAAAGTATAACATCTTATGATTTGATCATCATCCATTATCAATAGCACCATTATTGAAGACTTTCATTCAAACGAAACAGTCATCACAAACACCATGAGATTAAAATGGTATTAAGAACATGTTCTCAGAATGCATACATTAGCAAAATCTTCTAACAAAACGTCAACTTTATGATGAAATATTGATGGTCTTACCTAATTTATGGATTACTGTGTTTGAAAAGAGCAACCCTCTGTGGGTTATTGTTCATGTACCGTGTCATAGCGTGACTGAAGGGTGTTGAGAATCACAGCCATGGTCCAACTATATAAGTGAGTGTCAACCTATCGTAGCCCAGAGAATTTCAGAACCCAGCAGTGGAAGCAGTTTCTACTGAGTCCTTATCACTTTCACACCATCATAGCTGAAAAGTCATAGGTCAAATTATGATAAATTGAACCCAAGTAAGTCAAGGACCACCTTTACTAAAAACACATATGTACTAGGAACAGCCTCACTAACAGTAACTATATAGTAAGTGAGAAAATCAAGAAAGCCTAACTTCATAGTAGATGTTATGTATTACTACTGTCTATATAGTCGCCTTCTTAGAAATCCAGGAGAGGAATTACATAGAATTTAAATCAATGTAAGTAAATAGACAAGTATTGTAAGTATCTACCCAGCATGGTTGAACACTCTATTTACAAGAAGATAAACTAAATTATATAAACACTATTTCTTTGTCTTTGTTAATATGAAGTGATTCTATTTTCATACATTAAAATTATTTTATATTTGAATGTTTGAGTAAATATAAAAGTTTCTTCAGAGAACTCAACAGACCTCAGAATGTCACAGAAGAGTAAACGAGGTTATATAGTTAGATTATTGATGAGGAGAATATGATTTTAGAAAACATCTGTCACCAGGACAAGGTCATCAAAATTTTCTACAAAAACAATTTTATTTAAATTTGTTACAAGAGTAAATTAATTTGAAATAATAATGGATACCAAAATAGTCACAGAAATAGTTTCTGTATCTTCTTTTATGTATCTTAGATGCATAACTGTTTCTATTGATTTCCTCTTTTTTACACTAAAAATCATTCACTATAAACTCTATGTTAATACTTGTAACAGAAAATTACCAAGCAGTAGGTCCAGCAAATGCTACAATTGGATTCCAAATTAATTTATTTTTAATCTACTTCTTTTCCCCTCTTTTCTTACCCTTGAGGATATCTCTAAGTTAATAATTCACTCTGTGAACCATCATGATTCCAATGTCCAATTATAATTCCATTTCATTGCAAAAATCTACATAATCTTTTCTCTGCTATGTGATGAGGACATTTTCAGATTATTTAAAATTTGCCAAATGCTAAACCTTGGGAATTTTTCTAGCATGTACTCTCATATATTCTGCCTTGTGATTTTCTTTTCTGCCTTATCCAATTCCTGTCAAATCAGTTTTCATTTTATACCAGGCTATCTGATGATTCTGATAATTATAATTTACTTGGTAATGAGATTAGAACCTTGTTGTGAATATTTAATTCAAAACATTTTATTCCTCAGGTAAAATAAAGGAAGACAAACTACTTCACAAATTTCCTGTTCTACTTCACCAGGCCAGTCCAATCAAAGGTCTTTGTAGACTTCTAAGAGTATTTAGACTTTAAAAAGTAAATAATTTTAAGAAAATGTTTTCACTTGTATCACAACTTTGTAACAACCTGTTGAATTTCATCTTTGAAAAGATTGCTGTGTCTAAATAAAATGGCCTCATCCCGTACACAGGCTTGCCTTTTAGAAGTCAAAGGCCACAGTCGTGGGGAAGACTTCTCGCTGAAATGGTGCTTGATTTTTTTCACATTTTTGAAAAAGTATATCAACTTTTACCATCATTATTAAAGCTATTTTTTTTCAAAGAGGAATATACTGTGTAAGACAATTACCAAGGTGATGTACCTATAAAAGTTTAGCAATGGGAAGGACTGATATCCCCAGCAATCTGAGAATGGGTGCATTCACAGATACAGGTAGAAGGGAGTTTGTAATTCTGCAGTGAGGAGGAATCTTTTTTGAATGATTGCAGGGTAGCAATGAAAGAACAACAGCAAAAAGACCCCTAATGATAAAACACTCTACAGATGTTTTTGGAAATCCCTCAGCTGACAGAGCTTTAAAAGCAGCATGACAAAGACAGAGACCACAGATTCCTCAGCCTGCAGCTATTCCTCTAGCCATTTTAGACCTGGCACTGATGGGTTTCTAAGGGAGAGACATTCATATGCCCTTGGGCAAAAACATGTCACCCTGTCTGAGAAATGTAAAAGCAGAAGGTTTTAAAGGCAAAATCTAAGATCTTTTTAAAAAGTAGCAATTTAGAAGTTTCTTTCTTCCCCAAATTATGAATATGAACATTGAGACAACTGTCCGTTAACCTGTGCTTTGTATGTCAACTAAAAGATAATTTTAATCTTGATGTTATTCTCTAGATACAGGTATCCGAAGTAAAAGAGAACTTTCTAAAGACTTAATAGAGAATGCACACTCAATATTAGCTTCTGCTTCACATAGACTCACACAACAGCCATGTAAAGGTCAATGAAAGTATATCCTTTGCTTCCCTAACTCAAGAGTCAGTTCAGATATGGTCTTGGGAATATTTTATAAGTTGATGTGAACTATTACTGATGTTTCCCTTATGGCTATTACTCAATCTTGTAAACTCCCAGGGATGTTTTTGATAAACAGTTTTTTTTTCTATTTTATAGAAAAGGGAATAAAAACAGTTGAAAATAGTTACCTCTTATGATAAATAATTGGTGGGTTATTTTAAATAAAATTTAAATCAAAGCAATATTGAGAATTTTCTATTAGTTTAGAAATGATAAAATATATCCACATCACTCAATCTGATCAGAGTCATTTTATCTTATTATCTGTGAGGGTATATTCATCAAAAATAGAGATCAGCTAGAAATTACCATCAAAACTGTAAATACATTAGATTTCAATACTTTCCCAAGAAAACAGTAGGACCAACTTGTGAACATCATTAACTTAAGCCTGGCTTATTATAACAAAGAATTTGAAAAATACTCAAGTGGTCAAGCAAAGGATGTGTACTTTCATTGACCTTTATGTGGTTGATGTGTGAGTTTATGTGAGGCAGAAGCCTAGTATTGAGTGTGTATTCTCCATTAACTCTTTAGAAAGTTCCCTTTTATATAGGATACTTATATCTAGAGAATTAATAAAGTCAAGATTAAAAAAATATTTTATGTTGACACACAAAGCATGGATTAAAAGACAGTTGTCTCAATGTTGGATTGGAAAAAGAAATAATACAACTCACATGCAATAAACTACAGAGATATTTTATTTTATTTTATTTTTTAATATTTTATTCATATATGAATTTCACATCTCTATGATCTCTGGGGTCCCCCCCTGACTGTTCCCCTGTTCCCACCCTGTCCCCCCCCACCCCCATCCCTGGTTGTGTACTTCAATTTGGTTGTTGACTTGTTTTGACTTTTCTTCATGAATTTTTGTTTATCTTTCCCATGCCCCATATAGTAGTGAAACCAGTTGGTTTCTGTTTTTTTTTTCTTTTTGACTTGTTTCTGCTAATATGAATTCTTCTAAGTTCATTCATGTGATCATAGAATCATCTAATTTGTCATTTTTAATTTATGAGTAATATTCCATTGTGTATATAGACCACATATTCTTCATCCAGTCATCTGTTTCAAACCTCTATGGAAATCTGTATGGAGGGCCCTCAAATTAATAAAAATGGAACTATCCATCTGACCCAGCAATTGCTCTCCTGAGAATTTACAGAGATATTTTAAACATAAATATGCACTAGGTCTAAAATTTATAAGATCAGAGAAATCACAAATTAAAATATATTATCACTATATAAAAACATTATTATATAGATTTATATCCACTAATGTGGCGAATTATAACTTGAAATGAAAAAAAAGAATATTGAGATAAAGGTAGGAAATTTTCCCTATTTTATATTTTGTAGCATATGATTATGATTAAGATTATGATTTTTTAATTATATAATTTTAAATATATAAAATATTGAATATGTAATATTTAGGTATATTATAATTAAATAGTAGATAATATGAGAGTTCTAATTGCAGATCAAATTAAGTAACAAAGATATAACTGAACACAGCTTTTGGATCTTTTAAAAACCCTAATTCTTGAGAAAACCATGTAAATAAGAAATATTCAGTTAACTCTATTACTGTCTATATATCTTCTCAGTCTACAATCTGTTAATAGAAACATAGAGTCAGTTTCTATTCTGGAAACTATTTGCATTAGCTGTCTGATCTCTGAAAACAAACCGAGATTCAAGGAAAAAACAAATAGAACAAAAATAAAACACACCCAAACTACCCACATTCACTTTATTTCTTAAGATTTGAATCTTTCTGAATCCAAAGTCAATATCTTCTCACCACAACTTCATGTTTTTCATGCGTCTCTTTAGAGACATGGGAGAAAAAATTACTACTCTGAACTTAATTCTTAAAATTCTTATGAAAAAGTTCATGGAAATGAGGCAGCAAACATCTCCCCCAAAGTTGCAGGAGATATAATTAAAATATACATTATACAAGTTTAAAGTGTAAACCATAATGTTTGATATGTGTATATATTATACAAGTATTAGCACCATGAATTTAGTTAAATTCCATCACCTTACTTGATTTCAGTCTTCAACATTGTTATGGGAACTTTGAGATCTACTCTCTTGAGTAGCAAAAGTTTATAGTGTTTTAGAGCCCAACTCTCTACTACCGTGCTCTCTAACATGCTCTCTAACATGGCCTTCATGTGAGGTTGCCATAGAATTTAAGGTCCAGTGGAGTTTCCAAAATGCAAGCTATTATACAATTTTGAATATTGTCCCATTCATGTACAGAAAACCCACAAACATTAATTATATAATATTAATATAAATGTAAATATTTTATATTACATGTAATATCTATATGATACATGATATATACTATATATAATTATATATATAATATATAGTTCTATATAACTATATATATAATAGTTTCCAAAAGTTTAGAGATACACTTAAATAATCCAAACAATCTTTGTAAATTATTGTAATAAATTTTCTTTAATTTATGCATTTAATATGATGTAATTTATATTTAATGTCATTCTTCCAAACCCCCACGATATCTTTCCACAAATTTATAGAGTTTTAAGAAATTTGAAGTAATAGCCTTCAAGAATTTTATGGTAGGCCTTTTTAAAATGCACTTAAAATAATAAACTTGTCTTTTAATTGAGGTTAGAATCCCTTGTATCAGGTATCACTACCATAGTGTATCCACCACCAGATCACTCAGTCATTTATGCTTTCCTCCTTCCTGGTTCGTACACCTCCCCCACCACTTCAATTCTGTAGTCAGCTTTCAAGAGTCTGTTTTTAAGCTTGTCTTTCTCCCTGGGTTGGTTACTGTATAGTTCACATATTAAAGGCACCATCCAATATTTATGTTTCTCCTTTTGACTTATTTCACTTGATGTGTGTGTATGTATGTGTGAGTTGTATGTCCTTTGTAAATGAAAAGATCTGTGGTTTTATTCTATTGTAAAACTTTCTAACTTGAAAAAATCTAATACTTCCTTTTTATCATCTAGTTTATAACATGAATGTCAGAATCTCTGATAACTTGGTCTGATGTTATTTCAGACCTATGACTTAGACTTTCTTATTCACAAAACAGCATCTTCCTGAAAGAAAGTTCCGTGTTTTGCCGATCATACCCCCCTACCACTCTGTTCCACCCTCATGTAGGATTCCCTGCCATGCCTTTGATCTTGTAGAGTGGGGACCTAAGTATTCCTGCATATGTAAAATAGTGTCTTAGAGATTAAACAAAGAGAAAATATCCATAAACCTAAAAAGAAAGTATTTAACTTAATAAATGCTACGCATGGGTAGGCAATAAACTGCATAACTATTTTAAAAAGGACATTTTGAAGTTTTTCCTAAAGGAAAAAGAGCACATACGTGCCAATGCCTTCCCTGTATTTTTTGACCTTACGTCCTGTATTTGCAGGAAAGCAGAATCAAAATATTGAGTGGTAGACTCAATACAGACTCTATATCAAGCAGACTCCAAATGATCTATAGAAATGCGAGGCTTAAGTTCTTACAATTCATTCTATTTTCTACTGGTTTCAATCAAAGAAAAAGTTGGAAATATTTATTTAAAATGTTATTCCTTTTGAAGTATACATTTAATTGAAATCACTTCATAACTTTCTGGCTTCATTTGATCAAAAAATCAATTCTACAATTTATTTCTTGCTTTGAAAATATGGTTATTGAGCATTTGCATTATGAATGCTTTGTATTTGAAAACAAAAGATAATGTGTGATGTTTTATCAAATATCCTGAAGTTTCAAATCTAGATGGAGAAAATACACATTTTTATAAGGATGTTGAGTAACAATAAAGAGATTGTGTATCACACAGAGAGAGCTCAAACTGCCTTGGGTTTTGGTGACAGGCATGAACATCTCAAGCATGAATAATAAAATCAAAAGTGAAGTGGAAATAGAGCGACCGATCAATGGTTCCTTGAGCTTGCCATTATCTTCAGGATGAGTAGTTGTTAAGAAACCTGTTAAGTAGTTGGGAAAGATTATAAACACAAGGGGAAAAAAAAAGAGAAGGGTGTCTGAGTTGCCATGAAATATGAAGTTGTCAATAGTGTCGAGTTCTGATGAAAGGTCATATAAAATGAGTTAAGAATAGGTTATTCATAGATCATTTTGTTCAGGCTCTCAGCTAGAGAATTAGCATGCTACTATTTTTTGTAACTTTGTCATAAGTGGAAAAAATGAACATGGACAAGCTACAGAAGAACTTGGAAATAAAGAATAAACTACAAATGCCATACACCTGTAATAATATAAATCTTTGGAACGGTCATGGTTTTAAAATGTGAAAACAAGAGGTTCTCTCTACATAGAAAGGATCTAAAACTTTAAAACATATCTCTACTCATGATAGTATATTGCTAGCTAATTACAGATGACACAATTGACCTGACAAATAATTTCCTTTAATCTCATAGGTGATTTTGCTTTTTGAAGATTTCAGCCTAGTTTTTCTTAAAACTCCTGATTGCTGCAAAGAATTGGAAAGACAATAGAAATTTTAGGCTATCGCCATGTAGATCTGATGGCACATAAAACTGGCACTACAAAGAGCTTATAAAAGTGACAAGGGTGAGTCAAAGATATTGGGGACAATAAAAAAGTTTTTTTTTTCTTGTATTTGGCACTGTATAGTCTTTTCAAAAGATGTAATTAAGGAAAGAAAGCATTGCAATTCTATATATCTCTATCTATCTATCTATTTACCTATCTATCCATCTATCATATATATATATATATTATATATATATTATATATATATATATAACCGAGGACAAATTACCTGAATCAAATATATTTATATCATTAAAAATATGAGGAGGAAAATGAAAAATCATCTATATTTGAAATATATGTGTGCGTTCTAGATAATAACATGCATTTAATTGTCATTAAATATCTTTTAAAATGAAGATTGGATATTGTGGGAGATAAATTTGGTAGCATAGTAAGTCAATCTGATAATTTATCTCTAAGAGTAGGAGTTGGCATTTGTTTTTTATACTCAGTTGTTCTGTATTTCTGGATTTGTGGACCAACTGTTTTCCTTTTCTCATTTTCCTCAAACTCTTTTTCTCTTTCCTTCCCCTCTCCTTCCCTCAGTTCCTCTTTCTCTCCTTTCTCTTTTCCCTCCTTCTTTCTATTTTCATCCTCTTCCTCAGCCCTCCCAATTGCTCTTCCCATACAAAGTCAGGCTGAAGTCTACTGATTCCTTGTACAACATCTTGAAAAAGGAAAAGGTGAATGATAGGAAAGTCAAGTCATACACTACAAAGAAAAAATACAAAAGGCATTTATTTAACCAGAGTGCCACAAAACATTGTAGAATAAGTCAAAGTCCTTATTTAAAGAGTAAAGATTAAAATATTCTAGAATTATTAATAAACACCAACGTTCAGACAAAGAAAGTGGTCTTCCATTTGTGGCTTTCTCTCCTGAGTCTGGAGAAAGGGACCTTGTGTTCTGAAAAGAAGTTGAATTCCTTGTACTTCACTGAGTTGCCTGCCTTATCGGTGTGTTGTTTTTCTACACTGACATCCCTCTATGAGACCATCATTCTAGTCTGCCTTCAGCTCTCTCCACACAAGTTACCTTCTTCCCCCGAAGGCTCTTGGGATGCTTCACTTCCAAAATAAATTACCTTCCTATGTGCTTCACTAAGCATATGATCGTATCTCTCTTACCATTGTGTCTCACATTACTGAATGTATATTATTCCCCTTCAAGTAAAATCTTTGAGAAAAGGTACCACCCTTTACTCATTTTTATAACCTCATTATACCCACTGTGCTTTGTAAATTTTTAATACACATCAGCATAAATTTTTACTTTACTTAACCGTAAAGTCCTATCTAATATATAATCACCAACAATAAAATACACATTGTCCTGTTGATATAAGACTTTTCTCCACTTAGTCTTATTTTATTCTTTGAGTTTTACATAAAAGAAAACAAAGTTCTTCACTTCCCTTAGTGTAGAATGTTTACATGGAGGAATATTGACCTGTTTCCATCTTTGATCCTCAGTGCATTCTGACTGCAGGCCATTTACTAAAGGCTGTAGTTGATCAAATAGGAGAAAATATGGTCTCTGGTCTTAAATTATCTTGTCTTTTTTGAATCTAATAAAATCAATAGCATCCATAATATTTGTCATTTGCATTATTAAATGATAAAAACCAAAAATACAGCATGATTTTGTATAGCTCAAGCAGACCTCTGCTAATACAAAATAACCTTAAAACTTCAGGAACTTTATTGACCTCTTTTAGGGTGGGCCTGGTGAATGGAATTTACAGCTCGAAAATGAAGGTGGGAAGACAGAAGAGGTCAGCTTTCTCTTCCCAGCTCCCTCCTTCATTGGGGTCTTGGTTCTGGCTGTTTCACACTATCATTGTGTAAGGTAAGTGAGTTAGTCAGGTTTCTTCCTCCAGCAGCTTGCAGAGCCAGCACATGGTTTATTGCATCTTCCCTTGATTGTACCACTCAGTGGATATGCATATGTATAAGGGTGCACATCTGGACTTAGAAGAGAGGGTTTAAGGGTGTGCAAAGAGCACAAGAGAAGCAGAAGCAGTGAAGGATATTAGAAAACAGTAGAAAGAGAGCAGTCTCAGAGAAAGCATGTAGATTCCTGGGAGACTGGTGGACTCACCATCCTCCCAGCACCCTAACCCTCACTCCAGGCTGTGGTCCTTCCTTGCCTGGTATGTTTGCGTAACTGTTAAAATCAATAAAGAACCTCAGCAGCTGGGCACAGTGGCTCGTGCCTGTAAGCTTCAGCCAATGAAGCGGCTGGGGCTGGGGATCGTGGTTCGAGTCCAGCTCAGAGCAACACAGTGAGACCTAGTCCCCAAAAAATAGCTGGGCGTGGTGGCACACACCTGTAATCCTAGCTCCCTGGGAAGCTGAGACGGGATTGCTTGAGTTCGTGGTACCCTGGGCAACATGAGCCTGCGGTTCCACAGGCAAAAATAGCGAGACCCAGTCTCAAAAAAAAAAGAAAAAGAAAAAAAGAACCTTGGCAGATTGGTGAACCTGATACTTGCCCTGTCACTTGGTGATGTGCATAGTTATGTCACATGGTGCTGAACACAAGTGCTATCTATGCTTCTTGCCGTGTCTTCTCTCTCATCCTTCTCATGATGCCAAGTGTAGTGTGAACACCCCAAATGAGTCAATTCTCTATCAGTTATAGCAGTTGAAGAAGAATGCTAGAGCCCTTGGTGGAGTTTATTGCCCTCAGGAACAGGTGCACAGGCATACCAGGCATACCAACCAGGGAGGCTGGCAGGTTAGGCCGCAGGACCAGGGGGCGCCCAACTCCTCCCCACCCAGGCATCTTCATCCTCTTTGACTGGGCTTGCTCTCTGGCATTCAACCTCCCCCAGGACAATGTCTTCCTTTTTACCTCGCCTCTCTGGCCCAGGTATGCCCACGCACACCTGCGCACACACACTGGGCTGGACAATCATGTCCAGGGTCTGATACCACAGGTGCTGGTCATAGTGACTAATGGTGGACAAAGCCTGGCCAGCTATTTGCTCTCTACACACCTTCCAAGGATGGGCCCACATCTCTGTGCCTCTGTCCCATGATGTTTTTTCTGCTCCAGTTCTAGATGTGATAACAACTTCTTGATGTTACACATTTCTGTATTCCATAAGCCATGGTATTTCTTTTACCCTGCTGACATTGATGAGTTCAAGATTGTCCATGTATTATTTTACTTTAATATGATCACATATCTGGAAATCATTGACATGGAGGAACTCCTATCATGTGAGACTCAACTGATTACAAATTATGTTTCTGAAGACGCAGAGACACTCTCCACATGAAATGAAAATCCAGAAATTGCTATATCAGCAATATTTCATATTATAGTTTGCATAAAGTAGAACTTATTGTTTAGGTCAGTCCAACATCTGGCTGATTATTACATTGATAGGGACTGTTCAAGACTATGATATTCCTCCTGAAAACTGCTATTTTAAAATTTTACTTTTTGAGTATATTCCAAGTTTCATTATAATAGGATTGGAAGTGAGAAGATGGAGAGGAAGTTTTAATGTAGAATTTATTATTGATGACAGAACCCAAATCCTCAGATAACTATCTAACTTGGCACTGTCTTATCTCCTGAGTTGTTTTCCTTCAATAATTTATTATTTACAATGCATTTATATTTTCTTAAAACAGTATGGATTTACAGGATTTTTTTGGTGGGAGATGTATTTTATCCATAATTTAATAATTTATTAAGGAGAACTTTAAAACATATGCTAGCTGCTTTGCTTTTAAAAATAGGAAATGAGACTATGACTTTTTCACCTTTGTATTTCCCATGAAAGAAGCATAATAAACATCCCACAGTGACCCTATATGATGCCTGTATAGCACCCATGAGTGTAGATAATCTCATAATCATTAGTAAATCTTAAATTGTCTTAGAAAATCCTATAACCTCAGTTCTCTGTGGTACCCAAACATTAAGTGGTAAAACACTAGTATGATGTCCAAACCTTTCCCATCTCTCCTTACAGGTTCCATAATCATAAAGGGAATTGAAAGGTCTCAGTGAACCCTGGACAACTCTTAGAGTTATCATCTTAAGAAAGAAATCTTTCTATGGGTTTCTAGAGTCAATATGTCTTATTGGGAACATCATATTATGTGAGAAATAAAGTAGGATTTCTGGACTTCATGCAGACATATTTCAAAGAAATGGTGGGGGGGGGGCAAAATAACTTTGACAACTACTTATCCTGAAGCATTTTCTAGGGCCACTCCTAACAGCTACTAACTTATGGACCTACATACAAAACACAAGTTTAGCCAAGAGATAACAGTTCTTTGTCATCTTAATTATGTGTAAGTGCCTGATAAACTACTTAAGATTTCTGTGCACTTTACAGTGTGCTTTTCTCTTTTATTTTGAATAGTTGGGATATTTCTAAATTGATGATAAACCACACTGGTGATATGAACATGACATGTATTGTTGTAAAAAGTTTTTGTGTATTATATATTTTAATCTTCTTTTTAGTTAATAAAATTGTTTAATTCAAAATATTTGGTAAAGCAAAATCGTACCTTGGCCACTCATGATAACTTCTTGAAAGTTATAAAAACATTAAGGTTTTGGCCTGAGGCTAAATAATGGAAAATTTCCAGATGAAAGGTGAAATATTCTTTCTTTGGAGAACATGAAAATAGAGATATAAAAAAAAGATGCCTTTGCAGCTGTAACTACACCTGTCACTGCACATGACAGATATAATGAGTGTGGTTCCCCTGGGTTCCTAGGAAAATGAAATAGGAACCTCAGGAGATCTTATCATTTACAAAAAACTGAAGAGGTTGACAGGTATTTTTAGTGGATGTATGTAATTTTCGTATTGTTTCACTCTGATGTTCAGTTCAGCATTGGTCACATTAATAATACTTTGCATTGTAAGCAGGCTCTGGAGTAGAATGTCATTAGAAATCTAATGTGAACAACACATAGAGGTCATACATGCTACACTGAATTCCCCAATAACTATAAAAACATTTACAAAGAATTTATTTGCACCTATGTATCCTCCCCCCTCTCAATCTCTCTCTCTCTATATATAGAGAGATAATATATAGAATATATATAAATATATATAGAATATATATATATATATATATTCCCATGCCATGTTATTTATTTGGCTAATACCCATAGAGATTTTTTTTTGATATTGTTTTGGGTAAAATCATCAAGAAAAGAAAATAAAATTAAGAAGCTGACACGTGAAGAGTGAAACTAAGATATTAAAAGCAGAATCCTTACTTTCATAACTATTTCAATAGCTCTGCAAATATTGAAATTTAAATTAAAGAAATACCTACATTAAAAAAAAAAACTGGCAACAGTAAGTGCTAGTGTGAATACGGAGAGAAAGGAACACTTTTAACTGCTGGTGGGAATGCAAACTGGTTCAGCCACTGTGGAAAACTGTGTGGAGGACCCTCAAACTATTGAAAATGTAACTACCACTTAATCCAGTATTCCCACTTCTGTATATCTACCCAAAGGATACAAAACACTTATTCAAAAAGACACCTACTAGGATGCTTATTGCAGCACGATTCACAATAGGCAGGATATGGAAATAAACTAAGTGTCCCAGAACAGACAAATGGCTCAGAAAGCTATGATATATGTACAAATGGAATATTATTCAGCAATCAAAAAAGACAAACTTGATGCTTTTGTGATAACATGGGTGGACCTAGAAGGAATACAGCTGGCAGAAATCAGTCAGAAAGAAAAAGAGAAATACTGGTTGATCCTACCTATATGTGAGATACAGGGAAAACAAACAAACAAAAGAACAAATGAAACTTAAAACTAACAAAATATCATCAGTACTGAAGTACAGAGCAATAGAGGGGGAAGGGGTAAAATCAGAGGAGGGATGGTCACAACAAATTAAGAAGATGGTTCACAGGAGTCAAGGTGATGCCAGATTCTCAAGGTATACAACAATGTGTGTGTGTTTGTATAATTAAAAAAGTGAAAAAAATTAAATTAGAGAAATACGTGATCATACATCTTGAAGAATAAGCAAATACCTTTTTCAAGATGCCCACTTAAATATCTGTAATTGCTTGATTATTACATAAATAATTATAGTATATATTTAATGTGAATTCAATTTTCAGAAAGAATTATGCAACCCACAGAATTACTGTTCTTAAGAAAAAGGTTGTGTGCTAAGTATTTTATGATGATATCATAACTGAGGATCAAGCAATGATATTAATTCTATTTGCTTTAGTTTCCCATTTTACTGGCTTTCCTTAATGACAGTTTCAATAGCACTACCATTTAAAGGGTTAAGAACTCAGGACACTGCTGGTTGGCATTATCAGTAACCTAAAATATTTGTTTGAATAGGACTCCGGTGTGTAAAAGTAAGAAGTTTTCTAATTTGCTGCCCTTCTTCTATACTGCTTTACCTAAACAATAAACTACATTTTAATGAATGTAGGTTTAACCAAAATTTCTACGTGCCAGTTTTCTGTTATATGAACAGAGAAAAGTTACAACACATTTTAACAAGGCAAGTGTGATAGAAACAGGAAAACACTCACAGGAGCCCTGGGTGACAAGCAGGAAAGGAATCAGTAAACCTTCACTCATCATAATCTTAACCATTATTGATCAAAAACTTACCTTTAAATTAAGGCATCTGAGACTCTGTGTCAAAACATATCATCCAAATAGTTAAAAAGAAACTTTGTCAAATTGAACAGGACAACTATGCAATCATTTATATATTTAAAAGAAAAAAATGCTGTGCGGAGTTAGAAAGTTTTTACAAAAACAGTGGAGACTGATTATTCTTCATTAAGTATTCCAAATCAGGACAAGATGTGCCTTGGGAAACGATTCATTATTAGAACCTTTATTTATGTTCCCCTTTGGAAAGCTGTAGGGTTTCAGTTAAACATAGTAAGAAGGTTAGATATTTTCAGGAAGCAGTGTGAAGGTATAGTTTTTATTTAGTGTATGATAAAATACTTAGAAAACACAATACTTATGTATAGCAGTCTTATTTCTCTAATTTGCATATACTAATAAAACATTTTATATAGAATACTGTTTTAAAATGTTCAACTATAACAAACCCAGAAGATGGATATTTGATAAAACATACATATGTTTCCTTTGAAGCAATTATTTTCCAAGTGCTGTTTACAAAAACATTTATATTGCTAGGAATGATAGTCTATGGCTATACCACCCTGAATGCGCCTGATCTTGTCTGATCTTGGAAGCTAAGCAGGGCCTGGTTAGTACTTGGTATGGGAGGAATGATACAGTTGAGTTAAATGAAAGTGGATTATTGTTTACTGCACAGTTATTTTGTGTTGTTTGAAATATAATGGCTCCAAAACATTCAACTTTCAATAACTAGGGAAAAGATGAATTCATCCTAAACTTTCTAATAAGCATAAATTTTGTAGTCCAAATTGCATTTAAATAGATAAAAACTATCTGTTTTATGTTTTATTATAAACAAACTATTTGTATGAGTTGATTTGATTCAATATACCAATTTTTAACTGTTTTTGGACTTACACAGTGAAATTTAAAATATATGATCATTCCTATAAAAATTGCTTGATTTGATATTATGACTCATTATAAGTAGTATTATAAAATATTTAAAAGTGTTTATCCTGTGATATATTTAAGATATAGAACTATCAGTATTTACAAATAATAAATTGAATTGGTACATTAAAAGATACATATGGCATGATTAGATGTAATTAGTTTCATACACAAGGTTATGTGATAATAATTTCTACATTTGAGTCAAGTTCTGATGGTTTCCATTTGTAACAAATGTGATGCTCTATGGAGTATCTCTGTTCATGTTCAGAGATGTTCCTACCTTTTTTCTCACTTCCCTTTCTTCCATCTGACTTTAACTGTTTCCACATGGCTCCTACTACCGGAACAAAATCATCTGGGCTAGTGTAATAATGGAGACTATTGATTTGATTTTATTCAATATTGACTGTAGTGATTGAGTTTTCAAAAATAAATTTGCTGGGCATTTTAGGCAATGGAATTGACACAGCAGATATTTAGGGAACATACAGCGGCACAGGGGAGGTCTCGGAAAGAAGGTGAATGTGGGACTCTAGTACATATGGAAACCCCATAATTAGAAAACATTATCCTACTTTTTCCTATTCATAAGTGTTACAAAGCACATTTGCATTGCAAAGGTGTATATATTTATTGCTTTCATGTTTCTAAAAAGACAAGAAGTCCATGTAAGTCTTGGACTTATTATCTCTTAAATTCCATTTCTAAATATTTTTGTTCTTAAATCACAATCACCACTTAATGAAAGAGTTGATGGAAGTATGTTTATATGCTTCATCTAGGTCTCCATCCCTTTTGTCCTGCAGTGTCTTGTGATGGTCCCAGGGATCTCTGCATTGCTCAATCTAATGGCCACTTCTTGATCAAGCTCATGGTTGCTTCACTTTGCAGCCACCACCAGCAGCTGATGTTGGTCACTCTCCTCCCTATACTTGCCCTCAGGTCCTAGGGCTCATGTCCTCTTCATTTTCCTTGTGTTTTACTAGCTTCTGTTTCTTTTAATTTAAAACATTGCATTTTTCTTCTAGGATTTATTTAGAATAACTGAGCTAAGAAACAGATATTCCATATCATAAAAGTATCAAAAATATATAAACTGCAAGTTTATTTTTGAGAAAGTAGTTTAAGTTTTTCAATACTATGTACCATAATCCTACGAAACATGATTTGACAAACGTTCACAGAGACATGTAGCTAATCAATTGTACATATTGAGCATTGTCACTCTAGATTAGTACTTTATGTTCTATGAAGGCTCAAAAATGATATTAAACTTTTCCATCCTTTCTCATGTACTTTGAAATGATCAAAAATAGCAAACAAATACTATTGGAAATAGAAAAAGGTATAATAAACAGCTGAAATGTGAAATCAAAGATTCGTACCATATCTAAATATTGCTATAGATAGAAATGGATTGTCTGAGATGCAGTCTATAAATATATTCAATAAACATGCATTATTTACTAACTGCAAGACCTTGTAAAGGAGTTAAGGGTGCATATGAATTCAATGCTGGTCTTACCTAAGTTAATGAAGGACACAGACATATAAATATCGAATTCTAATTCTTATTTGTCATTGGATTTTTTGTTTGTTTGTTTGCTCATCATCCATGTACAAACCACTGTATTCATATATGCTAGGGACTTAAAAATATTGGAGGCATTTCACCATCCCAGTGGATTTGCATTCTAATTACAGAAACTGAAAATAAACTTGCAATGGATGGGACCATGCTGATTGCTCATTATATGGGCACTAACTCTTTGTAAGCTATAAAGTAGGCAATGAGGCTAACATCATATCTTTTCACCCCCTACTCTTTGCCCAACCACTACATGTGGACTGAGGTCAGTGTTTGGTGAAATGATCAGTCCAGAAGTTAACACTTAACAGAGGAACTATTTCCACTAACCAAGTGTAAGACTGATAGATGAGAAATCCGGCATCATTTGTAGGGTAAATGAGAGTTAAGACAAAAATTCATTTTTATATATGGAAGTAACATTGATTTATAATATTGTATAGGATACAGAAAAGTAGGATCATACCCTTCTGATACACACATATGTGTATATAAAATTAGTCACAGCATAATCACCACCAAGACACATAGCACTGAATGTGCATAATGAAGGATTAAAAAGAATGAAGGTGGTCATTGGTTATATTCACTACTTGGAACATTCTTCTCCTTGACTGTAGTTTGTTAGTTTTTTGTGGGGCATGACATAGATTAAGAGATATACCTTAGATAAGGTAACACCTTTATCTTTCTCATGCTCTCTGGCACACTAGAGATGGTTATCTTGTAGTGTCTTATCTGTGAGAGAATCCCCTTTATCTCCTAGGAATGCCACATCAAAAAGATATATCCCTTAAAGATAAAAGTGTTTACACCCACAGGCATTTTTCCTGCTTAGGTAAAGAAATCTCCACCCTCCTGCTAGTGTCACATGTCATGGGATCCTGGGTTTTTTCCTTCCATATTGCCCACATTGTGATCATTCTTTGCCAAAGTATAAAGGATTCTTCAAGTCTATATTAAAGCTGATTTGGCCCTGCTCCTAAGTCCTGGTCTGCCATGATCAATCTCTTCAGTCTAGTTTTTCTTCTTTCCTGCAGGGAACAAATAACAGTTCTTTTCATCTTTCTTATCAGCACAATCCTTATCTTTTCTCAGAAGTTCTATCTATCATCATTCCTGGAGAAGTTTTCCTAACCATCTTAGGCATAATGTTCTCCTTTGCTTTTCTCTATTACTGTTTTTTATGGCCTATCATCTCAATATTTATATTTATTTTTCATTGTACCTTCTGGCATACAAATACTACAGAAAACATGGTACTTGTTTCAAAATAAAAGAAAATTTGCAAGTAAATTTTGGTATATTAGGCAAAATTTAAGCATACCTATTTGGCTTTGATTGCAGGATAGTTTGTGAGAATATTTAGTGAAATAATTCTTGTCATATACTATAGTCTAAGTACTTAGTGTCTAGTTCATTCATATTAGTTCTAAGTTATTACTGCCACAATGAAAATGAAAATAATCAGAAAGAAGGAAGAGGAATAATGATGGAAGGTACAGAGAAGGAAACCACTTCATGGGAAACCATAATATGAGACACCCCCAGAGGGTAGAGCAAGCAAATGTACTAGGAAGAAAAGGCCAGATCTGAATCACACCTTGATCGCTTACTTACTGATTATGTGACCTTAGGCAATTTCATTGTCCTGTGAACAAGGGGATGTGTTTTTGATGATTTACTTCTATGTAATGAACCTCCAGGAAGCTTAATGACTTGAAATAAGGATTTACAGTAACCTTTTAACCATTTTGGGATTTGACTGGGATCAGGTGGATGTTTCTTACTTAGAGTTCTCCCTGAAGTGATAGTTAAAATAATGGGTGGGACTGGATTTATCTGATTTGTAATTTGTATCTCTAACATTTGGCTTGGAATGGCAGAACACATTTAGAGCTAGTCAGATAGTTTTCTTTGAGTGTGGCTTTCTACAGAGCTAATTTGGACTTCTCCACAGCATGAAGGTCTCGGGAATTTGAACTTCTTTCATCGCCGCTGGATTTATGCAGATCAAGTTTTCCATGAGACCCAAGTGGATGCTCCTGGGGAGTTTCAGAATGGCAATTTAGTAATCATAGACATTAAGATGTTATTTAAAAAATCAGCTAATTTTATGAAAGCCTCATGCTAACTGCCATCAGTATTATATATCTTCTCTTACAAACCAGTCAAGTTCTTGCTTCTCAATTCACTGCATCTTTTATTTCACAAGAGTCATCTTATAACTTATTCCATTTTGTAGATAAAACATAATTTGGGAGTTTCTAATTTCTTTCCATTTTGATTTATTCAACCAATAAATAGGTCAATGATGCTGTAGTCATTTTCCTTTCTAGGCTCTTTCTTTCATGTAAAGTTCATAAAAAGTGTCAGAAGAGATCATTTCACAAGTGAGAAACTAAGATGAGACATTTGAATAAGCTGTGAGTTTCAGGAAAGTCACAAGAAATCACAACTAATATGCACACAACTTTTAACCATTTTCCAATGAATGGAGTAAGGGAGGAAAAGGAATTCCACACTGCATATGATAAGATGAAAACATCCTACAGGTCCCCAACATTCTTAGTTGATGAGTTCTTCTAAACAAAAATGAATTTTGTTTTTTTTGAGGCTAGGTCTTGCTATGTGCCCGGGGTACCACGGACATAAGCAATCCCCAGCCTCAGCCTCCCAGGCAGCTGGGATTACAGGTATGCACCACCATGCCCAGCTATATATATATACACACACACATATATGTATGTATGTATATATATGTATATTTGAGACTAGGTCTCACTATGTTGCCCCGGACAGGTATCGAACCTGCGAACTTAAGTGATTCCTAGTCTCAGTCTTCCTTAATAGGCTAGAATTAAAGGCACATGCTACTGCACCTGAGCTAAAATGAATTTTTCCATAGTTTTCTTTATTGGCAGGGCCCAAGGGTAGACTTATATTTAGCAACTGTAGTTTATGGTTTTTTTTTTTTTTTTTGTAATGTTAATCTGTAGAAACATAATCTGAAAATGGAAAATCCTACAAGTATTTAACAGTGATTTATATGAGGATGACATAATAGTCACCCAAAAATATTAGGTCCTAATACCTAAAATTTGTCATTGTTACCACATATTTTTTCCCCTGAAATCACGTCTCTGGAAATGTGATTAGAGATATTGCTATATGCAAGTCCTTTTGATTTATCTGTGTGGCCCCAACTCCATCACAGATATCCTTATTAATTAAAACAGAAGACAAGTCTATGTGATAATGGAGGAAGAGATTGGAGTGATGTCATCCATGCCAAGCAGTGCTGGTGGCACCGGCATGTAGAGAAGACAAGGAACAGAGGTATATCCTTCGGTGCCCAGGACTTCTGAAGGGAGAATAATGTAGTTGATACCTTGTCTTTAGATTTCCGCTCTCCATTCACAGTGAGAGAAAATAAATTTTTGGCTTTTCAAGCCACTTAATTTGTGATAATTTGATACTGTGGCCATGATAATCTAATATAGGAGGAAATTAAGTTCATATGTAGACAAATTAAATCAATAATTAGGGAGAACATCTATAAGAAGAATGGCATGAACAAGTATTATGAAAATCCATGTCTTCTAAGCCATGCTGAAATCTCAGTTTTATTTCCCTATACATTTTCAGCTCATTCACCCTCCCAAAAAGGTCATGCAATTATATGATGAATATTTATGAAAAACATACGTAAGGTTAGTTTCTGAGACTAGAAAATGACCATGGGGTTTATAGTACATCAAAACATGGGCATTAAACAACAAATGACAACATCCAGTGAATGAAATTCATTTAAGTACTATAACAACTATTGAATGGCACAAAAATGATAGCATGATGTTGAACAATTTATTTAAAATGTCTGAGTATTTGTTTTTATTTCCATATTATTTTGGTACATGAGACAAGTTTTGTAGGACTTTCAGATGTGTTTGTATGTAGGGATTTTAAAACAAAGCTCCTCTTGCATAATTTTTCAATCACATCTAGATTATTTTTAGCTGATGAATTAGAAAAACACAACCATGGTATTAGAATTCTTACCCTTCTTCACAAATAAGCTTCTTTTGTATCACCCCTAATTGATAACCTCAAAGTAATTTAATTTTCATTCACAACATATTTTTATACCGGATCCCTTAGTGTTGATTTCTCCAGGTGTATAAGTTGTTTGAAACTGGCTGCTCTTACTAACTACATGCATCCTATTCTGTAGGCTGGTCTGTTTACCAGATTTTTCTGGCAATGGGTGTTATCCAAGGAATATATCTTTAACTTTTATGCTCATTTAAAATTTACATTTTACTATAAGATAATGTATAAATATATATATTTAAAATATATAGGGGCTGGGCATGGTGGTACGTTCCTGTAAGCAGCAGCCTAGGAAGCCGCAGCAGGGACCCAGGGTTCATGGTTCCAGTCCCGCTTGGGGCAACATAGCGATACCTAGTTCCAAAAAAATAGTTGAGTATAGTGGCATGCACCTGTAATCCCAGCTAACTGTGAAGCTGAGGCTGGGGATTGCTTGAATCCGTGGTACATCGGTCAACATGAGCCTGCAGTTCCATGGGCAAAAATAGTGAGAACTCATCTCAAAAAAAAATAATAATAAATAAATAAAATAAATATATATTTTTGAATATATATTATAAATATTAAATATATATGTATTTCATAAATAAAATACATGGTTAATATGTACTTCATAAATAAAATACATGGTTAATATGATTGATAGATAGATAGATAGATAGATAGATAGATAGATAGATAGATAGATAGATAGATAGATAGATAGATAGATAGATAGATAGATGGTAGCATTACATGTAGATGAACACTGTCATATCTATCAATTCTTACTCTAATCCCCTTGAGTCAAATTCAGTCCACTTGGGTCAAAATCATCAGATAGCTTATTTTTGAAAATAATAGCACAAATATATCTTTTACTTTAGGTGTTTATTTTTCCGCTGCTTGGAGAATTATTTTAACTTTTGTAGATTAAGAGTATTTATTTTCTCTATTGTCGCTTTAGAAAGCCATCTGCTTTCATATCCAGTATTGTCAATTATCATGTTAAAGTACTTGCAAACTTCTCTCCAGCTCATCCACACTATTTCTGGGGCTAAATAATTCATTGGAATACCAGTAATATACTACGTATATGACATTAATATGCAATTGAGAATTAGACCATACCCATTGCCTAAAACAATTTCTATAAGTAAAAGCTGCAGTTTCGTGTTTGAGCAGCCATTTAAACAATAGTGGGCTTAATTGTTTAGTTACACTTACTGAAGGGAAATCATCTGTATAACTTGCTAAAGAAATGTACACGTAAAAAGAAATCGGAGATCATGAAAGATATTTTGCTTTTGACTGGAGAATTGAAAAAATGAACAAAAGAAACATTTTAAATAAACAAAGAAAATCTAAGTGTGTTAGCTAATAGTCAAAAAAAATGTACCCTTTTTGCAGTAGAGCACAATTATTAACCCACTTATAATTAAGGTGTATTATTAAAAATGGATAAAACTTAGTTTAGCATCTGAGAAAAAATACAGAACATGCTTTTATTTGTTTCATATATTCTATTAATAGAACTGTAAGTGAAAAAAAAATAAAGAACCATTTCAGGGATCTATCTGCTTGCAACAATTAATTGAAGCTACTCATCTTCAAAGGTGTAAAAAGTGCTATTTTAGCTTTCTAGCCAACTAGAATGCCAAGGAAATCAGAGTTTCTCTTGAGTTCATATTTCTTCTGAACTGGAGTAACATGCTAATGCATTCTTAACAAAGAGAGGGGGAAAAAGACATCTGCAATTTGGCTTGGACCTGTAATGTTTCCTTTTTGCAGCATATTAACCAATTTAGAGGGAAGAAACCAGAATAGGTGAAGTAACAACTTCCAAAATTTGAATTGCATCTTTGCATCTGTGATCAACAGTGGTTATGGTAAGACAAAAATAAGCCTTAAGTTCCAATGAGAAAAGATAAATTATTTTTCAAACTCTGTAGGAAAAATATCATTTGGAAGTTTTAATCTCTACCTGCATTGTCATTTTGAACCTGGTTTCTAATATAGGTAAGAGATGATGCTGACTTTGACCTTGCCAAGCTACGCTAAGCTTAGCACCCCACACATGGCACAACCAGACCAGAACTCTGAAGGACTCTGAAGAGGGGAGAGAGGAAAGCAAATGGAAAGCAAAATGTCAAGAACTGAGACTGACTAAAGAAGAGAGCACAAAGGCAGTTCATAACTTCCCTGCTAACAGAGAAAAGCTATACAGTCACAGGTGAGTTTTCTGACTCCCAAACTAGTGACAAAAGGCAGCAGCTTATTCCTCTCCTTAATGGAAAAGGAGAACAAAATTTTGAAGTTGTAATGAGAAAAATAGTAAGTAAAATCAATGAAACGGCAATTTTCCTATTCATGAACATGGGACATATTTTATTTTGATACTTTTAATATGAATTTCTGTTTACTTATGCTTCACTATACAAATCACTCACAATTTTTGGAACAAATGGGATATAAATCTCAACCTATCAAATTGTTTCTGATAACCCAATTTACTATCATAGCTATTACAACCCTTTCATTATTTCTCATAAAAAGTCATAAATGAGTCATGTTGCATCACTGATAGTCTGACACAATAAAAATAAATCCACCCATACTTCCCCCCAAACATTCAAAATCTGCTCACATATTTTATTACACTAACAGACATCAATCCTACTGCAGATTCCTTTTTTTCAACAACATCTCATCTTCTAGAGAACCTTATTCAGGAGATTTGAATTTCTAAAGGAAGTATCAGAGAAATATTGAGCTTGGATACCACCACAAAAATAGCAGCTATTTTGCTGACTTTCTAGCCAATCAAAATAATTTGTCCCTGACTCTGTTAGCCAACTAAATGATTCCATTAACCATCAAAAATAAGAATACTAGGATCTTTAAAAAATTATAATTTGTAACATTTACGTGTATACACACAATATTGTTATATTCTTATATACCCCAATGTTTTTCCACCACCATGTCACATATGAACCATCATCCTGGTCTCTGCTCATCCCTTTCATTTTTATCCTCCATGTTTGCTTTAGTTCTGTTTGCTTTAGTTCTGTTGTCAGTTTGTTAATTTAACATTCTTGTCCTTTAATTTGTTTGCCCTATATCCCACAATAAGTGAGATCTTCTAGTAATTTTTTTTTCTATTTCTTTCCGTGAATATGATTCCTTATTGCTCTATCCATTGCCACAAATGACATGTATTTGTCTTTTTTTGATTACTGAACATCATTCCATGGTGTGAATACAACATAACCTTTTGAACCATTTGTCTATTTGGGAGCATTTTGTTTGTTTCCATATCCTGGGTAGTACTAAAATTGAAATTACCATTCGATCCAGAAATTCCACTTCTGCGATTCTGCCCAGAGGACACCAAAACCCATAGGAATTTTTAAAAAGAGATTTCCAGAAATTCTCTAAAAGTAGTCTACAGAAATACTGACAGAGTCCTTGGAATATGCTCAAGATGCCCATCATTTGCTAAATAACGTTGAAACGAAAGATCCTCATATACCTATCTAGAACCAAAATTGCAATACCCGTTATGCATGCATTTACACTATATTTTAATTAAGTACATGTTCCTTCTCCTCTCCCCTAAGGCTGAAAATTTAATCTAATATGCCTCCTTACTATTAATAATAACTTGCTTCAGTCTAGAATTTACTAATGACAGTCTATAATTCCTCTCTTCCAAGCCATTGATAGTATATTCATTTAATTATGTAATTTTGCATATGCTAACTTAATTTAAAATGCAAATCAATGAACAAATAGTAGTGATGGATTGTTTCTGTTCAAATTGTTCAAGCAGAGGGGAAAATGATACTAAGTGAAGGTAAAAGAATGTCATAAACCCTTGCCTTTGTTAAAACTATTTCAATATAAGGACATTATCTTTGTAATGAAATAGGAAAGATGAATACTCTTGAGCTGTCACAGTAGTTTTGTCAAGACATCACTAAAATATAGTATATCAAGGACACCAATAAATTGGTTACATCTTTCTATAGTCCATATATATATATATATATGGACTATAGAAAGATGTAACCAATTTATTATATATTATATATATAATATATATATAATATATATTATATATATTATATATTTTATATATATTATATATAATATATTTATATATTATATTTATATATATTTATATATTATATATAATATAATATATATTATATATAATATAAATATAAATATATTATATTTATATTTATATATATAATATAATATAATATAATTATATTATATATAATATTATATATAATATATATAATATATAATATATATATTATATATATAATATATATAATATATATATATTATATATAACTAATTTATTATATAGTATATATATATATATATTACCAATCAAGAAGCAAAGATTTTTTTTTTGTTTCTTCTGAGGGATGAAGAGTTAGTAGACACTTTCAAACACTTTAAAAGGACAATATTTTTAAAAGGAGGGAGGCAGAAATCCCTTTTGGATGATATAACTAATATTTTGAACAGATTCTTGAAGATTGTTATTCTACACAGATGAATAAACAATACAAGGTCCTAATCAAAGACTATATATCCCTCACTTTACATAATATTACAAATAGTATAGTTTAGGCCCTGGATACACAGTCATTATTTAATCCCTGGATGTAGGTAATAATGGTTGAAAAATAGACGTGTTGGCTACTTTGAGCAACCACCTTGAAGAACCCAGTATTCAGTATCCAGATTTTATATAAGTGAGTTAATACCACAATTAATATGGGATTTCTGCCTCTGTAACAATGAAAACTTAGCCTGGCTAAACTATGCAATACAAAGAAAAGAAAGTAAGTAAAATAAATATTCAGGAGTCATTAGTAGTTGTTTACTTGATCAAGCTTGGAACTGCTTCTAAGACCTTCTCATTCTCACCTGTGCATCCATTTGATATGGTGACCAAAGCCTAGATGCTTTTGTGCAGTCATTATCTCTGCATGATTTAATAAATTATTCAGAGGAAAAACCAGTGTGTGATAATGTTGATTAATTTTCACACTGAAAATGAGACCTTTAAAACTAAAATATTTAACTTCTGGTGGAATCAGCAAAATTTGCAAGGTGATAGACACTCCTTGATAGTGTCTTCTGTGGCATTGGCTATGAAGAACCACAGAAGGCCTGAGGACAAAGTCTTCTGACCTACAAAGAAAGGACTACTGCTTTTTGGATCATGATACCTAACCACTATTAACTAGCTTTCAATAGTAATTAGTCTTCAACAGTTTTCTGAGAGCTCCCCAAAACAACTGCAGCCTCATACTTTGGAAAGGAAGCCAATTCATCAAGCATCATTCCAGGTTCTAAACTTTCAGAGTCTTGAATTTCAGTTCCAAACACTACATAAAAAAATATGTTAGCTAGTTTCAAACAGTGACTTATAAGAGTAACTTACAACTTTCCCTTTATTACTGAATAATGAATTAATCTCATCTTCCCCTTATTCCCTCCAGCCATTCCTTCCTTTTTTTTCCCCCTTCCTCTCCTCTTCCTTCCCTTCCTTCTTCTCTCACCAATCCTTCCCTCCCTCCTTTCGTTCCTACCCTCCTTCTTTCCTACCCTTCTTTTCTTCTTTCCATCCTTCCTTCCTCCCTTGTTTCCTCCTTCCTTCCTTCCTTCCTTCCTTCCTTCCTTCCTTCCTTCCTTCCTTCCTTCCTTCCTTCCTTCCTTCCTTCCTTCCTTCCTTCTCTTATTTTTCCCACCTTCCTTCCCTCTCTTCTCTTCCACCATTTCTACACTGCTCTCTATGTATTTATTTACTTTGGTAGGTATAGAAATTTGGCCTATTTATTATCCATATTTGACTATGCCACTTAGCACATGGCCATAACACCAACATCCCCCCCAAAACATTATATTTTATCTGTTTCTTTATTACACATACACATCATGGGTTTGTACATAAGCGATAAAATTTTGTTTATACAATATAATGCATGATATTCCTTTTGCTTTCACAAATCAAAGAAATATATGTATCTTGATTCTTTTCAAAAATGATAAAATTTAACAGTTTTATGAGTATCAGAGATTCAGCAGTCACAGACATGGGAAAAGAAGGATCGAGTTTCATTTTGTCAACACAGGCTATTGGAAATTTAGAGAAAATATTGAAAGATAAAGGTAAATTTAATCATGGTCTTGACCTATTTTAATATCTCACAGACTCTTCATTAAGATCTATTTCTTTCCAGTCAGGATTTTCTAAGATAATTTATTTGTCCTTCTTAGACAAGAATATTCACCACAAAAATGAATAACTATTTAGGAAATATTTGAAGGCAGAGAAGTGCTTTAGGGTATGTGTGGGGGGGGGGTTGGGAGAAAAAAGAATATCTGGCAAAGAATGTGTTCATGTAATGTGTTTGCA
Organism: Uropsilus gracilis; assembly: GCA_004024945.1. NCBI lineage: Eukaryota > Metazoa > Chordata > Mammalia > Eulipotyphla > Talpidae > Uropsilus > Uropsilus gracilis. Next base: position 114,356 of record PVHY01001674.1, read on the forward strand.
ATCTGAAATATATCAAAGAAAACAGAATCTCATGATCTTATCCTAGAGAGATGCCTGCTACAGGGAAGAAAACAATTTAAGGGCTTTAGTAAAATCCACAGTATAGGTCAGTTAAATGCAAATTGTAAAACACAAAGGTTGAATTTAATTCACTTTGCTTTCTTGGAAGAAAGCTTTAAGCCTCTCAAAATTCATAGAGGCTCATAAATTTAAAGCTAGTTAAAATCCTATTAAACCAAGGAAGGATTATATAGATTAAAAATGGGGGGGTTGTTTTTGTTTGTTTTAATATAATATTTTTTGGGCAATTGTTTATTATTAGAGTCTTCACTTTGAGTCTTTTTCTCAAACTACTATTTATATGGCCCATACAAACTAGATGAGGGAGAATGACAGTTAATACAACTAACTAGTGACAAATTTTACCCAAAATGAAGTCATTCAAATATTTTGCTCATAACTGTGTATGATACAAGAACATATTAAGATTAAAATTTAAGTCTGCAGGAATAGCTACATGGGTTGGATCCACCAAAACCTTTCATTTGCATGTAGGAAGTTTAACTTGTCAATTTAAACTTCTTATTTTTGATTCTGTATTTTTTTTTTTTTTGTCAATAGAATGAAAGAGAAAGAAGGGAAAGTAGGAGAGATGGAGGCTGAGAGGGAGGAATGGAGAGAGGGAGGGAGGAAAAAGACTGATAGATAATATAAATACAAACATATATACCTATAGATCTTTCCATGCCCATAGAGATATTGGTCTCATATTTTGAATAAAATTCAAACAATATATTGATGACAATTCCTAGGGATTTTTGATTCTTCAAAAGCATATGACTTACTCTTTGTACTGAAATAAGGGTTTTAATAAATCCAGATCATATATAATGTCTTCACCTAATATTCATTTAAATCTGCAGTGACTACATTTTAGAATTATGCTTTCATTCTTAGTAGGGAACACAAATTGAAATGTATAGTCAATTTATTTACTAAGTATGTACCCTTAGTATGCTTCAAGGGTTGATCTACTCGCTATGAATGAACATGAACTCTGTCTTTGAGTCATCCACTAAGGGAGTTTATATATAAAGCTATAAAACTAGAAGCAGATGGAAGTCAGTATTCATGCTGACACAGTGTGTAGAAAATGCTCAGAAAACCATACCTGTGTAGATGAAGTATAATAGGTGAATACACTTACATATATTGAATATGACAATGTTTAAAATTAAGTTATGCTCTTCCTTAATTCTACTGCCAGCTTGTATTATTCCTATAGAAGAACATGATTAAAAGCTTAATTTAAAGTATCTCCATAAAAGACACTGCTATTTAAAAAATAGCTGTGTAGGTCAAGTGGAGGAAAATGGTAAAAAGAAATACCTTAGAGGACAGTTTTGTTGTACAACATTTGGCCTTAAATAAATGCACGGACCTGCTACTGAAAATGTATTACATGTGTCAAAGGAACAGTAATTAAACTGCTCCCTCTAAGCTTTTTTGATAGGCCATTTTCAGAATGAATGGTGGAGACTGAGAAAGGGCACTTGGCATTTAAGATCCCTACCTTAAGGATATTATTCTCCCTGATTTTTCTATTCAACATCATTTCTTTTTCTCACATTTATGCCAACTTAGAAAGAAGTTTTCTGCTATTTTAGCAAAATATGACTTTAGAACTACATAGAAATTGTAAGTTGTTTCTAAGGTATGTATAATTAATGTGGTCATTGAATTGAATGATTAATGAGGACAATGCATATAAATCCTAAAGGAGAATGACAGACTTAACAAGCTGTCATGATAAAAATAGCATATTTTATTATTTAACATTGACTAATAATAATTAATGTATACCAGAGTCTGGGTATGAAATTATTTAAAATTATTTTATGATGTGTATTATATGTATATGTGTGTGTAAAATTGTAGACATGTGTGGATGAATATGTGCTTTCAAGTTATGTATCACATTATAAATTCTGATCACAACCTACAATTCCTTTTTAAGAATAACTAATTTATGAACTTAATCTTGCTAATCTTCAAAGGAATTGATAAAAGTTGAATCAGTTCTTTATTTAAAAGTAATCATTAATTACTTTAAAACCTCTCAAAAATTAAATGTAATTGGTAATTTCCTTCTTCTCTTTAAAAGTTTCTTTGTTGCAGCAGGCACCACACATGTGTATAATATACATACAACTTGTGTACAGTGCACTAAATATAGACTGTATTTTACTTTCTCATTCCCAAACCTACTAGAGAAAACCTGAGAAGGAAAGAAAGCAAACATTAAACATTAGAACTCATAAAAGTAGGTATTAAATTCATATTCTCAACCTTTCTGCTCCTGCTGCACTTATTTTCAAAAATTCTAACATCCTGTATTTTTGTTCCTTCCTTTACAAACTTTAATTTGTTTAAATATCTGAACTTATTGTCAGCCTGTCTATTCCTTTTTCTTTCTGAGGCGATCGGGCATGTTCAAGGTGGTATGACTGTAGACCCTATACCTTTTTTTCTTCTATGTGAGTATGAAATATAAACTAAATATGTAAGATTAGCTCATGAGAATATGATCTGCAAGGTCGGTTACATAAAGCCTAATCACACAGGTTTCATAATCTCTTCATCCAGTCTTCTATTAATGTATTCAATTATTCATTGAAAAATTATTAAGAGCTTACTATGTGCTAATCACCTCTGTTCTCATTAGGAAAATACCAAAAATAAAGATAATATGTTTTTTTTCTTCAGGTTAATAATTTAATAAGAAATGGAGATATATAGGTAGGTAATAATATATAGCATAGAAAAAATAATAATGATAATAATAAAGTTAGAAGAAAAACTCTTAAATGTCATTAGTAAGGACAATGAATGTCCAGAAAACTCTTAGAGAAATTGACATTCAAACTGAATCTAATAGGTGATTGGTGAGTATAAATACAAGGTGGAATGGGTAAAACCAATCATTTCAGGGCAAAGAAAAGAGTACAAGAAAGGAGGAAGGCCTCCCTCCCTCTAAACATAGCATTCCATAAATATTTTAGAAGAGAATGAATAAATAATGAGGAATAAATCTCTTGGTAATTGACAAATATCTGTATGTGTACTGCTTCTAGAAATTCCAATATAATCCATTAATAGTTTGATTAGTGCATATGAAACCAAACAAATAAAACATACTTAATTTAACAGTTCTCTGCTTCTTATAGCTAAATATCTTCAGTCAAGTAAACCAGTCATATAATATATAGTGTATGATTCTAAAAGTTAGACTAAATTGTCATAGGTTATATTAACTTTAATGCAAATGACCTTGCAATTATCACATTATATCCTCTATGTGGAATATAGTAAACCGAAATAGCCAGACAGATATAAACTCTAAAATCAACCTTTGAAAGCTGATCATAGATATACAGCTTTCAGAGGAGGGGCAGAGAAGAAAAGGGACAGATAAGGGAATAGAGAAGAGCACAATGTACTGTGGTGAAGGACTAAGAGCTTCTTGGTGGGAGAGTTATACTGGAGGGGAGAAATTCAGCATGGTAAAAGCAGTAGTGAGGATGGGAAATAAAAATTATGAAAAAAATTTATGTTGACTTACCATATAAAAACATGGTATTTAATGAAATAATCATTATTTTAGTACAAGACCATTCAAAAGACATGCTTAACTATTATAAATAAATAAGGGCACTTGCTATGGAGTATTTATTTATATTATTTAATGGCTATCATGTCTATAGTGCTAAATTATGCATTAAGATGCTACTGATTTTAGAAACCAGACTTAAAACAAAACCTGATTCCCAAGCCCAGTCTTTTTTTGTTGCTCATTTTGTTAGCTTACACCTCGAAGAATGGGTTTTTCAACTAATATATATATGTGGACTATTGTTGGTAGAAAGATATTCTTGAAGTGATTCAAGAGTCTCAATACATAAAACAGTTGGTATGCCTACAAAATTATAAATTTTTCAAGCATCATAATTGAATCTGTAAAGTCCATTATAAAGATTCTGAAATTTAGGAAAAGGGCTGTATCATGACTGTTTAAAGTTTTAAAATATATTATTGTTGAAGTATGACATTTTTAAGATTCCATCACCTCATAATTTGTTTCTCTATATAGTACAAATAAAAGACTTGACACATTAACAATTGAAAAAAATTAAGCAGTAATCACTCCTTTATCTTTTAATATTAATAAGCTATAACTGATTTAATTAAATATTGTAAATTATTACTTCATATGATAAACTATTTTATCAAGGTATGTATGCAGTATACTCTGTATTATGCAATAATTATTCTTTCTTTATTAAGCACATCTCATCATAATTTGATCAATGTGGGGTGAGGAGGCAATATCTCAGTGGCTCTAGTCTTTTTATCAACTGATTTATCAACTGATTCTTAAAATCATACACATGGGATTATGTAACTAACATTACCTCAATAAGCAAAAAATAATTTAATAGTGGTTACTAATTTAGTGGAATTACTTTAACAAGTAGTGAAATATCTTTATACTCACTGCTAACAAGTTTAAAATGTAGCTGTTGCAAGTAGTTTCAAAAAGATGAGAATTGAACTTAGATTTTTTAATAAAAATAATCTATGATATTATGAAGGTGTTGAGAAAGTGTGTATTTGAAAATCACTGAGTAAATATCCATAGCTTTTTTGTTAACAGGACATTTTAAATGTCATTTTTCTTGCCAAACAAGAGTTGCTAACAAAATAACAATTGCATTAAATATTTGTAATCTGTAATCTGAAGTATGACTTGCATGGTGTTAATTAAGGTACGTGTCATCAGTGCAATTGTTCTTTTTTGAAGCAATTTTTTAAGAATTAAACAGTCTTTGAATAGTTAAACATTATTTTAATTATATAAAAACTATATATTAAAGAACAAACAAGCATGTAATTGATATTTTTAAAACTGATGAACCCATACAGAGAATTTATCCTTCACTTACTGAACCCTAGAAAAAGGAGTACTTGTCCACGCATTTTACCTCTGTTTTAATTAGAATGTCACTGTGTGTGATTCATATTGGGTAACACATACTTGGTTAAAATAAAAAAGCCCACTCAAAATTAAAAAGGAAAGGAGAATCTATTAAGTAGATGCAGTATCTCATGATAACTCATAGCGATGGTTCTGTGTCTTAGAAGTCACAGGAACTATGAAGTAGAACAAGAGGAAGACTTGGCATATCATTTTCCCCCCATTTGTACACTTTTTCAGTTTTACATTTTAGGTATTTCTTTTATCACTTTTAATAAGGATGGCTTTATCTACAAAACAAAAGCAGTAACATTATACCTTCATCATACCTGAAATCCTTGGCATTTTTAAAATGTAATATGTAATGAATATGTAGCATCAAGTCAATAGGAAAAAAAGACATCTTCGCAGATTACAGATTGGCGGTTCAACATTTGTTCAAAAGTACAATTGGGTCAGATCTACTGTATTGCATGCAAACACAACTAATTCCAATTCTGATTTATTTTGATCGACTGTAAATTACAAAAGAATTTCCATGCTTTTCATAAAATTGAACAATAAGTAACATTATTTTGCATTCTCTAGATATCGCAACAGCATGGGGCATTAATTTCTCATACAACTAGTTTCTCTTTTTTTTTTCTTATATAAATAATGAGTCTTTTATTAAGAATTATTAAATCTCTGTAACAGATAGAAAAAAATAATAAAAACTAAATTGTACTAACAGTTCTCAAAATATTTTTTAATCACAGCAATCGATCACCAAGTTTCAAATGAACTATCATCTAGAAAAAATATAAATTGTGATTTTCAGTAAGACAAGGTTATCATCTGCGTTTTTGAAATGACCACATAATCTGTTAAATATGTACTGTACTGTAAATATGTAGTGTATTGCACTGCTGACTTATTTTGACTTTACCGCCTGGTTCATCCCATTTTTAGGACAATTGTTTGCCCTGCTAATAACAAGTGCCTTTTCCATAATATTCATTAAGTTGCTCTTGCTCCCATTGTTTAATACACAGGGAATTTGTCAAGGCAGAGCATCTGTTTAGCCCTAGTTCCTAGCAACACGTCAGAAATGTAGGAGATAATGAACATGAAATAGTATTAGACTAAATATGCTTAATAATCAGAAACCATCTGCATTGCTTTCCTTTCTAGGACAAGAGAGAGAACCCCCATAACTCCTTTCAGAGTCAATGTTCCATTGCTTCTTCCAGAGATTACCAACTGTCCTCCAATCCTGATGATGCCACGTTGTCAGAATTTTAGTCTTGGCCTTCCTAAGAGGGTGATGGATATAGTGTCTACAGGAATAGAGAAAGAATAAAACCACCCGTGGTTGTCAAAGCAAGCCTCCCTTGGTAAGAAAAAGGTGGTATATTTTATCACCAGCCATTAATTAAGAATGTAAAGCCTGAGTGGCAGGTATTGTGATGAGGGTAATAGAATTATCAGTTCTCCCCAACCCCTTCTTTTTTTAAGACATCAGAGCCCTACCTCCAGTTTGCCTCAGAGATGCAATAGTTTGCAATTTAATTTCTTTCATGGCATATACCAAGTGTGGTCATCGTAGAAAATAATTTTTTCATTTATTTTCTCTTGATTTGTATTTTATCTTATTTTGAAATTATATTTTTATGAATTTGACTTTTTGACTTTAATTACTTTTTGTCAGAGAATGGTAGCAGAATAACTTTTTTTAAAAAAACTTGCTTTGGTTTAATTTATTGCTTGTTTGGTAATAATAATAGCAGCACTTTTTTTTTTCTAGTTCAGCAATCATTTATTGAACACTTTAGAATCCTGCGTAATTCTTGGTTGTGGAGACACAAATGTAAATAAACTTCCCTTGCCTTTATATTTTCTTTGTGATTTTTTTATTAATCATTTTGTTGTTTACATATTACACATATATATTATATAATTTATATATAATTTGTTTTTATTTTATTTTATATGACTTTATTTATAATTTATTTATTTACAATTTATTTGTTTATATATTATTTATATTATTTATTTATACATATTTATATATGGTCTGTTTTACTAATGGCATATATTTTATATTTATATAATATATAATATCAATGCATTCCTCAGGGTTCTACCTTCATACCAGTCACCTGAGAACCTTCATCTCAATCTTCCATATTCCTTCCTTCCCCAATCTCACTCTACTCCCAACCCTCCCCAACAACCTTTCCCTCTCTGCTGTCAACCTACCCTGGGTTTTTCTGGCATTTTGCCTGTCAATCCTTTATCACATTTATGACTGAGATCATATAGGTTCTGTCTATTTTTCTGACTTATTTCTGCTCATATAATTGCCACTAGGTCCATCCATGTGGTATATGCAGACAATGGAATATTGTTCTGCAATAGTGGCACTTTTCATTAAGTGTGCTACTACGGCTACAAAGTTGTATGTATGTACAACTAGCATTAAATATTAACTGCACAGTATTATTTTATTTTATTTTTTAAAAAAGAAATATTTTTGATTTCTTTTTTCTTTTTTTAACTACAAAGACCAATGATAGAGTTTACTGTTTCCACCTAAATTTAGTTATTTGCCAGTTGCCCCATGTCTCTATCAGTGTCACTTTGATACTAAATTATATGTAGATAAATTTTCCAGCACTCTCCTAGCTTCATTTGGTCTTTCAGTTTTACCAGTTTTTATTTTCTTTTATCGATATGTCCCTTCAGTTGTCTGTTGATCCTAAATATAGCAACTCATTGAAATCAATTAGGGGTTTGAAAAACAAAAATTAACAACACAAAACTGAAGCCTTATATACAGTATAGACCAAAACCAATTAAATGAGTCTCTGGGAAAGGGGTCAGTGATTACATTTTTTTAAAGGTAAAAACTAACATTTACTCTTGTGAGAATTATTGTCTTAAATGCTTGGTCTCTTTTTAATGACACAATTTTCCTTTTATGTTTTTCCTGTATTCCATATATTAGTGAAAACATTTGGTTTCTGTCTTTTTTTGATTTGTTTCTGCTAATAGGATTTCTTCTAAGTACATCCATGTTATCATAAAATCATCAAATTTGTCATTTTTAATTGATGAGTAATATTCCATTGTGTATATATACCACATCTGTTTCATCCAGTCATCTGTTCTGAGGCATATAGATTGCTTCCAAGTCCTTGCAATTATAAATAGTGCTGCAGTAAACATCTGAGTACAGGTATTCATTTGTACCCACAATGAGGTCTCTTTTGGGTAGATTCCCAAGAAAGCAATTGCTGGGTCAAATGGTAGCTCCATTTTCATTAAGTACAGGGTCCTCCACAGTTTCCAAAGTGGTCGGACCAGCTTACATTCCCACCAGTAGTGTAAGAGTCTTCCTTTATCTCCACATCCATGCCAGCACTTGTTGTCATCCATTCTTTGGATGTGGGCCATTCTCACTGTTGTAAGATGGTATCTCATTGTGATTTTGACTTGCATTTCCCTTATTGCTAGTGACATTGAGCAATTTTTCATGTGCCTGCTGGCCATTTGTATTTCCTCTTTGGAGAAGTGTGTTTTTAGTTCTTCTCCCTATTTTTTGATTGGGCTTCTTGTTTCACTTTTGTTTAGTTGTGTGAGTTCCTTATGGATCTTCATTATTAAAACCTTATCACTCTTGTGGAGGGCAAACTTTTTTTCCCATTTGGTTGGCTTTCTTTCTTTTTTTTTTTTTCTGTTGACTCTTTTGCTGTACAGAAGCTTTTTAGTTTGATGTAGTCCCATCTGCTTATGTTTTCCTTCATTTTCTTGCCATCTGTAGAAGTGTCCAGAAAGGGATTTCTAAATTGTAATTCATGGAGGGTTTTGCCCAAGTTTTCATCTATGTATGTTACAGTTCATATCTGAAATCTAAGTCTTTTATCCACTTTAAATTGATTTTTGTACATGGTAAGAGAGTTGTCTTGGTCTATTTTTTTGGCATGTCTTAGTCCAATTTTTCCAGCACCATTTATTGAAAAGGCTGTCTTTGTTCTAATATAATGTTTTTCACTCCTTTGTCAAAGATTAGCTCACTATAATGTGTGGTTTTATTTCTAGGTACTCAATTCTGTTACACTGGTCTGATTTTCCATATTTGTACTAAGCTGTTTTAATTATTGTGGATTTGCAGTTTAGTTTGAAATTTGGAATTGTAATACCTCTATTCTGTTTTTTTCTGGTCAGGGGGCTTTTGATATTTGAGGTCTTTTGTTATTCCATTTGAATTTCAGTAATTTTTGTTCTATCTCTTTAAAAAATGTCATTGGGATTTTTATCTGTATTGCATTGAATATGTAGATTGTTTTTGGTAGGATAGTCATTTTGATGATATTAATTCTTCCAATCCATGAGCAGGGAATGTCTTTCCATTTTCTTATGTCTTCTATCTCTTTTAGCAGTGTTATAAAGTTTTCTTTGTATAGTTCTTTCATTGTTTTCTTAGGTTTATTCCCAGGTATTTATTTATTTATTTACTTATTTATTTATTTGGTTCAATGGTAAATGGGATTTTTTTTTCTGATTTCTTCTTCTATTTGACTTTTTGTGAATAGAAATGCTACCAACACCTGTGTGTTGATTTTTGAATCCAGCTGCTTTACTGAACTGGGTATTATTTCAAGCAATTTTTCTGTGGATTTTTTGGGGGGTTATCTATATAGAGAATCATGTCATCAGCATATAATTATAACTTCAGTTCCTCTTATCCTATTTGTATCCCTTTTATTTCTTTCTCTTGCCTTATTGCCCTAGCTAAGACTTCCAGTACCATGTTAAAAAGTATTGGGGAGAGTGGGCATCCTTGCCTGGTTCCTGATCTTATTTGGAATGATTTTAGTTTTTCCCCATTTAGGATGATGTTTGCTGTAGGTTTGTCATAGATGACTTTTATTATGTTGAGGTAAATTCCTTAAATCCCCAATTTTTCAAGGGCTTTTTCCTGAAATTATGCTGGGTTTTGTCGAATGCTTTCTCTGTGTCTACTGATATGATCATGTGGTTTATGCTTTTTCTTTGTTGATGTGGTATATTATGTTAATTGATTTCTGGATGTTGAACCATTCTTATGCCCCTGGGATAAATCCCACTTGGTCATGATGAATGATGCTTTTTATGCATCATTGGATCCCATTTGCCAGGATTTTGTTTAAAATTTTTGCATCGTGTTCATTAGGAAAATTGGTCTATAGTTTTCTTTCTTGGAGCTGTTCGTATTTGGTTTTGGTATGAGTGTGATGTTTGCTTCATAGAATGCACTTGGCAGTTTTCCTTCTTTCTCAATTTTTTGGAAAATCTTTAGTAGTACAGGCATTATTTCATATTTGAATATCTGGTAGAATTCACTTGTAAAGCCATCAGGTCCTGGGCTCTTGTTTTGAGGCAGAGTTTTGATGACTGCTTCAATTTGCTGCTTGTGATTGGTTTATTTAAGTTCACTATATTTTCTTTGCTTAATTTTGGAGGGTTGTATTTAAGAATCTGTCCATCACATCCAAATTGTTGTATTTATTTCCATATAGCTGTTCATAGTAATCTCTTATTATCCTTTGAATTTATTCTGTATCTGTTGTAATTTCTCCTCTTTCATTTGTGATTCTGTTTATTGGAATTTTCTCTTTTCTTTGTGACCTTTATAAGGGGCTTATCAATTTCATTTATTTTTTCAAAGAACCAGCTTTTGGTTTTGTTGATCTTCTGGATAATCTTTTTGGTTCCTAGGTTATTTATTTCTTCTTTTATTTTTGTTATATCTTTGCTTCTCTTGGGTTTTGGGTTTTTTGTTGCTCTTTTTCTAATTTTTTTGAGTGGGTATATTAGATGTTTTTTTTTGGTTAGTTTCTTGAGTTTTGATGTAGGCCTGTATTGCTATGAACCATCCTCTTAGATAAGCTTTTGCTGTGTCCCAGGCATTTTGTAATTTATGTCTTTGTCATTTGTTTTGAATTTTAATTTCTTCTTTAATTTCTTCAATTATCCATTCTTCCTTTAGTAGCGTGTTGTTCATCTCCAAGTGTTTGATGTTCTTTCTTTCTTTTCATTGCTTATTTCTAGTTTGATACCTTTATGGTCTGAGAAAAAAATTGGTATTATTTTAATCTTTGTGCATTTGTTCATGTTTGTCTTGTGGCCTAGTATGTGGTCCATTTTAGAGAATGATCCTTGTGCATTTGAGATGAAGGTGTATTCTTTTCCTGTGGGTGTAGTGTACTGTAGATATCTATTAGGTTCAATTTGTCTGGGGCTTCTTTTAAGGCTTTTGCATCATTGTGTAGCTTTTGTTTTTTTGATATACCCTTTGTTGAGAGTGGGGTGTTGCACTCTCCTACTACATATGCGTTTTCATCTGCATTTATTTTCAGTTCTTTTAGTAGCTACCTTATGAATCTTGGTGCACCTTCATTTGGTGAGTATATGCTGATAATTGTATTTGTTTTTGGTTGGTTGACACTTCAACCATTAGGTCTTCTTTATGCTTTATCACTTTATTTTTTAATTTTGAAATATGCTTTATCTGATATAAGAATGACTACCCCTGCATTTGGGGGGGGCATTTGCTTCTTTAATTGTTTTCCATCCTTTTACTTTAATCTACCCTTGTCTTTTGGGATCAGATGGAGGCAGCAGAATGTTGGGTTCTGTTTTTTAATCCAGTCTGCATGCACTCTGGATTTTTGTTGATGAGTTTAGCCCATTGACATTTAGAGTAATCATTGATGTTTGTGGTTCTAACATTGGGTTCCTGGTGGTCATTTGGGGTTCTGTTTTATTTTTTCTTTCTTTATTTCTTTTTATTATTTGTTCTTATTATTTATTTTAAAATTATTTATTTTATTTATTTGTTCTTATTATTTATTCTTCTGCAGGTTTTGGTCTGAGGGCTTCTCACAGGATTTCTTGGAGTGGGGGTTTGGTGGTAGCAAATTTCTGGAGGCTTTGTTTGTCTGATTTTCCATCATAAAAGGACAGTTTTGCTGGGTAGAGTATTCTTGGTTGGCACTTTTTGTCCTGGAGTGTTTTGAAGATGTGGCCCCACTTTCTCCTTGCTTAGAGTGTCTCTTCTGAGAAATATGAGGTCAGTCTAATGGGTTTTCCTTTGTAGATTATCTGTTCTCTCTCTCTTGTTAGTCTCATAATTTTTTTTCTTTATCTTTGGCTTATGAAAGTGTTCTATGATGTGTCTTGCTGTATTTCTTTTTTCATTAAAGTACTTTAATGTCCTGCTTCCTGTATGTCTATTTTCATTTCTTTCTTCAGATTTGGGAAATTCTCCTCCATTATTTCATTGAAAAGCCTTTCAGATCCCGTGTCTTTCTCTTCTCCTTCTGGGATTCCAATTACTCTTATATTTGTTTTCTTTAGGGTATCTGACAGATCTCTGATTTTTTCTTCTTCTTTGTTTTTCTCTCTCTTTCTCCTTCATACTCTCTACTTCTGTATACGCTAGTGTGCTGTTACATGTTACATTTTTCTATTTCTTTTAATCTAGTTTCTGACTTTTCCTTGCATTTTTGTGCTCTTCTATTGCTCCTCTTATACACTGTATCTCCTGAAGCTTTTTGTTAAGGATTTCAATTTCATTTTTCTGTTCATCAATGATACTGCTCACTTTGCTTCATTCTTTTATATATTTTTCTGCTACTTCTTTTAGTTTGTTGAAAGCTTCTAACCTCTTGCTTTCCCTTTTTGTCCCCTCTTCCTTGACCTCTTTGAGTCCCTTTATCACATTGATTCTGAATTCTTTGTCTGACATATGAAGCATTTCTTCCATCACCCATGTTGGTTTCTGCAGATTTTTTTATCCTTTGGTGGTAAGCTATTTTTCTTAGGGCTTGCCTGAGTATTTGTATTCTTCCTCCTTCCTGTGTTTTCCTTTTGCAAATATGCTCTACATATTGAGTAACTACTGCTCTAGTATTAGGCATGTTGAAGCCTATCTAGTTGTGGTTAACTCTGCCTTTGTGTTTTTGCCGCTGTGGTCATTATATCTTGTTTCTGTTGGTTATTTTGGGGGACAAGGCCTTTTACAGAGAGTGGATGTGGTGAGTAGATGTGGTTTCTGTTGTATTGTCTTTCTTCTTTTTCCATTGTTTCTCCTCTTTTAAATTGATGGACTTAAGTATTTTTTAGTGCTTTCGAGCATCTTGGGCATGTTTTTAAACCTTTTTTACTGGGTGTCTTGACACTCTTGGGTAGTGTGTATACTTTACTTGATTCTCTAGTCTGTGTTTCTGGGATGCTGGTGTGCAGGTTCTTCACCACCAAGTTGGATATCCCTGGGACAGTAAAGTCAGTCTGCACCTCAGTCTGTATAGCAGAAGCCCATTCAGTTGCAAAGTTCATGCTCCACACTATCTCCCAGGTGCATTACCTTGGCAACTGGAAGTAGTCAGGTGTTGGCTGGAGCCCTTACCTGAACCCCACTGGACTATTGGCTGGAGCCCTTACCTGAACCCCACTGAACTCTTTGCAGCCAAGTTGGATTTCCCTCATAACTCTCTTTTTAATATTGAATACAATGAGGTGTTCAGCATTTCTTAATCAATATAATATTTTATTTGAGTGCTATAGAGCTAAGAATCAAGTTATACCTAAATATATTTGCTATTCAATTACTGTATTGAAACACAGGAGTAAATTGCTTTCACTTTTTTCTATAATATTAAACATTATCAATGATATAGAGAGGTCTATAGTAACATGAAGAGCTTGATACTTTATATGTTTTATGAAAGCACACATTTATGAGCATTCCTTTATTTTCATTTATATATTTATTATTCTGAGATACTTATAGTTTTTAACAAAATATATTTTATGTTAAAAATCCTTTCAAAATAGTAATAGAATGACTTTGAAAACTATAGCAACTATGTACATTGGATGTTAATTTTCTAAAAAAAAAAATTATGTTAAAGATTCCCTAGTAACATATATACTGGAGAGATGATTTGTATTTGTTAATTTGTCTATGTAAGCACAGAGAATGCAAGAAAGTATGTTTTTATTCTTTGTGGTATGTGCATGTTTGTGAAGTATGCTTTATAATGTTGCCAATACTACTAACTGTAGAAACCAGATCATGCTATCTCAAATTATTAAGAAAGAATAATTTCTCACAACTAATATTGAAATCAACTTGTTGTAATTCTTCATGTGCAGATTTTGAAGGGATTAGTGCTACTAATATCATAAAATAAAAATGTGTTTTTCTTCCCTTTTTCTTCAGGAAAGAGATTTTAAAACTGCTTTAGGAAAGAAATTTGATTATGGAATTTAATTTTAAATCTGATTGCAATGAAATGTTTAAAAGTTGGAAAATCTAATAAATGAATGCCTTCACTTTTCATGCCAAATTATACTTGAGTATAATGATATGGAATTTTTTTTCTATGAAAAAGCAGAACTTATTACTCTATATATTAAATAAAGGGTTTTAGTATATTTTGCAGAGTAGCCATCACCCATGTTCTATAAAACATGTTTATTACTGAATTGAATTTTATAGTTGGCACAGTGATAAAATATGCAATAATATTGTGACAAGAGATGAAGATATATATTGCACTGAATGGAGAGTGATAGGCAAAATCTAGTAATATCAAATTTAATAGAAATGAATTCAAATGATTCATCCCAAGTCCAAGAGAAACAAAATAATATTAAAACTTCAGAAAAGAAATGAAAACAAGAAAATCAAGCAGAATCAATTATATACATGCATATTAAGTTCAAAATTGTCAAAAATTTATATAATTAGACCATTTTCTATTTATGGATTATATATGTATGTATATATATACACATATATTTTTTACTTTGTATACCCCAATTTTCTCCTACCACCATATCACCTGTGTATCATCACTATGATTCCTTGTGTTCATACTCCCATACTTAGCCTTTCCTCCCTCCAGTTACTCCCTTGTTGTATGGTTTAATTCTGTTCTCAGTTTGCTAGTTTTGACTTTTTCTTATCCTTTTGCTTTACTTCTCTATATCCCACATACAGGCCATTTTAAATTGTAACTCTGTGAATAGGAACATATGCATGTTAAAATGAGATGTTATTCTGCAGGGTGATAGTGGTTTATGCTCTAGAGGCCTTCACTAGTCCCCAGATGAGTATGACCTACAGAATGCTATCAGTCCTTTGTGGTAATACCTAATTCAAGTTATAAGTGATAACACTCCATTGCAGCAAGATTATTTAATATGCTCCTTGTATCACCTATATTATCTTCCTGGTGCCCTCTGTATTCTGGCCAATCTATTGAAAATGAAGTGCCCCATTTTAAAAATTCATAGCACCTCATGCA
>PVHY01001674.1:129830-141994 GCA_004024945.1 Uropsilus gracilis
GTGATAGTGGTTTATGCTCTAGAGGCCTTCACTAGTCCCCAGATGAGTATGACCTACAGAATGCTATCAGTCCTTTGTGGTAATACCTAATTCAAGTTATAAGTGATAACACTCCATTGCAGCAAGATTATTTAATATGCTCCTTGTATCACCTATATTATCTTCCTGGTGCCCTCTGTATTCTGGCCAATCTATTGAAGTGCCCCATTTTAAAAATTCATAGCACCTCATGCAAATTCCCCTGCTTCCTGATTCTGCTTTTGACCATCTCTTCATCTTTATAAAGATTCTGTTTATTTTTGTTTAATATATATGTATATATACAATTTGATGTGTGTATATATGTATATATATGTATATGTGTGTATATATATATATATATATATATATATATATATATATATATATATATATATATATATATATATATATATATATACCCTGAGGTTCTCCTACCACATGTCACCCATGAACCATCATCTTGATCTCTTGTACTCATCCTTCCCTCTCTTGTACTTCACCCTCTCTCTCCCTTTACTTTGTGGTCTGCTTTAGTTCTGTTGGGAGTTTGTTAGTTTGAACTCTTCATTTTCCTTTTGTTTGTGTTCCTTATATTACACATATAAACAAGGTGATCTGGTATTTCTCTTTTTATTTCTGACTTATTTCTGCTAGCATGGTTCCTTCTAACTCCATTCATGTATGCAGAAATTTTAAATGAAGAGTAGTGAGGCAGTGTATCATTTCTCCCACTTATAAACTTTATAACAATGAAATTATCCCCTGATCATCCAGATTAAACATTGACCCCTGTGTCTCATGATGTCCATCATCCTGGCAGTGACAATAAAAAAGAAGGTGGCACTTTCCCATGTCCACTTTCCTTAATTTGGATGCTTTCTTATTTCACCAAGAGATCTGAAGATCTGTCTTCTGCTTCCTGTCTCTGATCTGATTCTAGACATTTAAATATCAGTAGGTCAAGAGATAGAAGCAAAAGAAACAAACAAACAAAAAAACCCACAGAATTAAAATCCCATTACAGATGGGATGGGGCAGACAGCTGGAGTTAAAGATATTTACATGAATATTTACATATTTACATGAATTGCATCATCTTTATTCTTACTACAACTGAAAATTCAAAGTAAATAACTCAGCATTTGATATTAAATCATGAATGTATTAATAGTTCAAGTTTAGCAGGAAGAAGGGGGAACTTATACAGTCAAAACATTAGAAAGGATGTAAAACAGACATCACAGACACACTTAGCTGGAATTACAATCCTAAAATGCTAGTGTGTTCCAAAACATGAAGTGTATGATCAAGCGTACAAAATTCCATAAGTGAATTTATTTGCTTTAATGCATAATACTCAATTCTCAAGAAAATCTTTGAAATGTTAATATTATAATCAATTTTTTCAAGTCTGAAGAAAAAGATGTAAAATAATACTTCAATAACAATAAAAAATAGCCAAAGTAGATATAAATAAATAAAATAGTTACATAGTAGATATAAATAAATAAAATAGTCATAGAGTAGCTAGAGAAAAGTGAATGATTATGAGTTATATTTAGAAAACAGAAATGATGAGATGAGAGTTGCAGATTGACTTAAGAGGTTGAGGAAGACAAGAAAGTTTCAGCATGCACATCTTGGTAAGTGGTTTTTTACAATTACAGAAATGTCAAATCCCAGTATGGATAGGTTTATATGAAAAAAGACTTTCTTTTGGAAAATGAATAAATGAACAAGATTGAGATAGAATATGTAAATAGACAAGGAATTAAAATAATAACTTATTTTGTTAATTAACACAATGTTGACAAAATAATATATATTATATGATATTCATCAATTGATCAATTAAAATATAATGTATTTAAAAATTAGTTTATTCAAAATAAATCATGATGAACTAATTATACAAAATCAAAAAAATGTAGAGAATAGGGAGAAATATCAAATTATATTCCATGGTACATGCTAATACGTAAGTCTACAAATGACAAATGACAGTGATCCTATTAAATGCATTAATTGCCCAGTTGTAAAAGTATTTAAAGAAGTCTGAAAATACCTAAAGCAGAAGGACCCAGAAGTAAAGAGAAATGGGTGCTAGGTAATGCTCAGTTTCTAGACAGCCCTTACATAGCATTATGCATTTCAGGCAAAATAAGTCAGAAAATAAATAATGATAAAATGGGATAATGCTTCCACAAGAAAACTTAAGATAGTTTCTTTACCAAGTTCACGGCAACTGTAACAGCATATGAAACACACATCAGTCATGGGCTTACCCTGATACAAGAAAGACTGACCTAAACTCTGCATTTTCAAGGATCTGGCTCTGTTTTTTTCTATCAGTGAGCTTTTCCCTGAGTCAAACCTAAGTGTCACTTTATAGAACCTCATAAGCTGAATCCTACTGATATTAAATGAACAGTAAAGCAGCTGTACATACATATATGGGATAAAATGCAAACAAAACAAAGGAACGAATGACAAAATTCAGGATCTGTTACTCTGGGGAGAGGAAAGAAGATCTGAAGGAACATATATGTTATTTCTTAATATTTACAGAACTAGTCATTGCACTGCCATTCTTTAAACTGTGTACATTTTATATTGATATTAATATGGAAAGGGAAAAAATTCATTTGAAAATAAGTATGTATACCACAAAGAATAAACACAAAACTAACATGCAAAAAAAGAAAATAATTGAGTGCAGGAAAAATGTGTTAAGTCAACACAGCAATTCTGGAGAGTAAAATTTGAGATGATTCAAATAGATAACAAAAATTGTATTGTTGGATTTTTTTTTATGAGTTAAACCTTTTTTTTTTAAATTTAGGAGCAAAACCAAGAATCCTCCATATATACTTTCTTAGGTTCCTAAAAAAATCCGTAAATACTTAATTTGTTTGATTTGCCCAGGGGTATTACTCATAAGATCCTTCGCCAAATTTTTAGTGATAACAGTATCTGTGCCAGTAATGTTTTATACCAGCTGTATTGGACTAATTATCTGGTTCCCTCAAATGACTATTTTTGAAATAATTAAGGTTTTTGAACACATAATAGATACTATGCTTGGGATAGACAAAAATTCTGTCTAAATAGCTTCTTTAAAAACTTGGCAAATCATTTTCATGAATTACTTCATAGTTGATTGGTACCCAGAACCCCCCAAACAATGACATTATCTTTTATACATGCACATCTTATTTTTAGGTATATGCACCACCAAGTTTATTTAAGGCATAATTTGACTAACTAAAGACTATGGTTTCTCTTTTTATGTAGTCATTAAAATATTATATAATATTTCCCTTGATTTTTTAGAAAAAATAGCATAACATTTCTGAGAGGAAATTTGAGTCACCTGCTCATAATTTTAGTATGTGATGGATTAGTTTACTTTATCACTGTCAATTATCTTTGCTGTGTTACCAGTGTGAAAAAAATTACTTCAGCTAAGCAGAATAGAATGCTGATAGTGCAGATAACTTGTACCTTGCTGTGGTTCAAAAAGACATCCACAAACTCACGCAAATATAGACACTGAAATGGTCGTAACGCCAGACAGGTAATTGTGGAAATATGATGACTTCAAGAGTATTAACTATGAGAGAATGACATCATATAAACAGATTGGTAATTCTATTTTTATCCCTGTCTGAACACTAGGAGTAACTATGTGTAACTTTAGTGTGGAATATAGTTGTAAACATCATCCCATGACTACTAAGCGGAGACTTCAGTCACAAATGGGTAAATGCAATGTGATTACCTGGGTCACGCAACTGAATGTACCGGGATCATCTTGTCCCTTTAAATTATCAGATTGTATCATCAAAATATGAATAAGAAAGCAAAAATTAATAGCATGGGGGCAACATTTAGAGAGAAATGGTTGCATTTACTTTTCTTGATGGGATTAGAAACTGTCAGCTTTCATTTGCTAGTTAGAATATACTTGAAATTAAGATGATAATGCATCAGTATATCAAACTCAGCTTGGGCTTAGGAACCATAATTAGTGCCAACAATACTTAGAAATAAAATAAAATTTGGAGAGTGTATTTGTCTTATTTCAGATGCATTTAATGAACCACTCTATATAATGTTGGTTTATATGTTATACTTTCCATTCAATTGATTTTCAGTCAGCCAAATAAATCTTTTCTGATTTCCTAAAATAGAACAGTATGTTTTTATAAGACCAAGAAAAATTCCAACAGAAACCTATATTAAAATTGGCCATTTACTTATATTAACATTAACTATTTTCAAGGTTTAACATGTTAAGATTAATGGAAATGTAACAGCACATTAAAGATTCCAAAACATTTACATATACCTAAAAAAAGTTTTAAAATATGATTTATTTTGCATTTAAATGGCTGCCTTATTTTATTTTTGCTACATTTTCTAGCTTTGCACATTTCCCACCAAGTTTTGTGTAACACATTGAGCTCAATCATTTTGAGCTGTCATTTACCAAATTATGTGTCTCCAGATTTTATTTATATATTAAACTCTTTTCCAACTTCTTGTAGAAATATTGTATTCTACAGACTTTCTGTAAGTAATAGCCAATATTTCCTATGATAATGTTTACACTTACATTCAGTTTTTATAAGCCTAATCATTTATAAGTTGTGTAAAATATTGTATAAATTGTTAAAGAAGCAGTATTTTGATTTGTTTCAGATCCCAAAAAACACATATCAAGTTGTCCAGAACTTTTCTCCTAAAAAATGCTCCCCAAACACTCACAATACCTACAGAAAACTCCTTTCTAAATGTGTCTAATGTTTTCATCTTAGTTTTACATTCTTAATTGTCAGCACTCTTTCATGTTTGAAGTTGAATATGACCAATTACATAAAAATGCTATTTGGTATTTAATGACTTTTTTTCTCTATTTCTTTATATTTGGCAGTATCATACCTCAGTGTATCATTTAAAAGTTGTTATATATTCCTTTAATTTAATTAAACTGAATGTATATTTTCAAGATTTCATTTAAAATCCCTTGAATAGTTTATCAGTCCTAGAACTCATTGTTAAATAATCTACACTGCTACTGAGGCACATAGAAATATTAAGAGATTGAATTTCTGTTGGCCATGCTTCTCAAAACCAGAAACCCAGAAAAAAAGAAAACAAAACAAACAAAACAAAACAAACAAAAAAAAAAAAAAAACAAAGGTTTTAGTAGGTTATTTAATCTCTGGACTTTGAATAAGGGCCAAATAAGAGTGAATTATAAAACAATCAAGGCAATTGAAAGGTGATGTTTGTGTGTTAAAATATTCTCAGATCTTAAATGAGAGTCCTTTTCCTTGGTGGGGATGGATGACTTCCAGAAAGGCCTTAGGGACAGTTGACCCCAAACAGTGCTTTGTCAGGTAAGAAACAGGCAAATTTGACCTGTAGGTAGTTGTCTTAACTATGTCTTATTTGCTAGAGTTCATTCCCAGGACATATTAACTACCTCCATGCTATAATCTGGCTTTATCCTTCACATGTTTCCATAATGTGCAGTTCCTTTGAATTCAAAACTGAAGGCAGAAGTCACAGCTTGCACATAGTGTAATTGTCTTTTAAATATTGAATTTAGAAGTGACTCAGCTGATACTTAGAAAATCAGTTTCTTTCAACCCTAGAATGTCGTGTTATCTATTCTGTGTAAAAAGGTTTGTGCAAGTAGAAAACCTTGTGAAATCATTTGGAAACTTTGTATCATCAGATCTGTAATATCTCCTTTAATTCACTAAATTTGATACTAGAGTATCAAAATGCAAGAGGTCAACATTGGAAAAACAAGGAAAATTCAGAAAGCTTGCAACCTTTATCTTTACGGATTTTGTATTAAATGCCTGATATTAGATGCCATCGAGTTTGTTATAAAAAACTGAAGATGGAATCCTCCCATTCAATTATAAAGAGAAGGTAGCTCTACGTTCATTTCTTGAAATACATTTAAGTTAGATCAGACAAAGTACGCATTGCTATTGAGATAAAACTTCAGTGTAATCAAATCTTCACTTGCCAACATTCAGTCTAACAAGGTAGCGCAAATAAAATGACCAGTTATCAAAACATTCCTCATTTTTATAAAAGTGGTGTTGTCACTTTTGGTAATTGTAATAGAATCACATTAAATGGGTTAAGGTTAGATCAAACTGGTTGAAAACATAATTATATTATCCAGATTGGGACCTGTTTTTATTAAGCAAAATATGGCCATTTAATTCTTTCAGCAAGTCTAAATACTTCTCAATACATATTTTACTGAGTAGATGCCTAGAGAGAAGGCTTTAAAGAATGGCAGGCTACACCATTCTCTTCCATATCCTATCAAAATAACACTCTGATATATATGTTTATTCTTAATTCTTATATATTCATATACATTTTTATCTGTGTACTCTTTAGTTACCGCTTAATTCTTAGACAAATGTATCCATATTGCACATAATTCCCTACATTCAGCTTTTCTCATTTGGTAAAGTTCCAGATATTCTTTTCATATATAATTATGAAATTATTTGTACATATATGTGTAGATGAATTGATGTATATATAGCTAACTAGATAAATAGACATATACAGTAATTCTCATTTTTTCTTTTATATATTTATTTTACTACTTTTTTCCTACTAGTTTTTCTCTAAAATGACACATTTAAGAGAAATGAACAATGCCCTTTGATCTTTCAAAATTATTTCAATGTCATCTCCTAATAAAAAATATCTCATTATGCTTATAAACATAACTGACAGTTTATAAGTAATGTAGAATGCTACCAATTATTCTATTATATATTTTTCTGTAGTAGTTTTGAATTGTGCCAGCCAATGTTATTGAAATACTTAACATGATTGTTATAAAATAACTTGGTTTTAGAATTTTTCTTTTTTGATAGAATTGTATCCTATTTTCATTTATTTTTAATAACATACATAGCTGAATTTGTTGAATTTGGCTAGATAGTATCTGATTAAATATCTGATGAAAAGACTAAGATTTAGTATAAAGAGAAAGGAAAAAATAAAGGTTTTATAAAATAAATTATTAGATGAAAAGATTACTATATCATATTTATTTTAAACACAGTTTTAATATATAAATGCAATATAGTATGCAATTTATCCAGTCATAAATATTAAATCACATAATTTATATAAATTACATAATGTATATATTATAAATATATTTGATTATAATTATTAACAAATATAATTTTAAATGTAGTGTCTATGTAGACATCATCAATAATCTCAGCACAGGGAGCTTCAATAAATATTTACATATTTTCACCATAGTAAGTAGATTCACCTATTTAACAGGAAACAATTCACATATATATTTAATGTAAATGAATTGGATATACCATATGCATTAAAGGTAATTGGACTTTTTAAGTATGGTAAAACCTCTATTGTTTATTTGCAAAATTCTTTTGTAATGATAGTAGTTCTCTATAATTGTAATTGTACAAAAAGCTTTGTTGAATTAAAATTATTGCATTTATTTTTCCATACTGTTTCCTGGTGCCACCCCCCAAAAGTTTGCAGCTTCTCAGAGAAAAAGAAATAACAGATTACTATTCTGGACATCAACCAGTTTTGTTCTCAGATGAAACTTGAGGGTAAAAATTAATTAAAAGGACGGAAATAAAAGAGTCTGTTGTAAGAGGGGGGGAAAGGAAGGAATGAATGTTGTTTAATCACGTTATGGATTTTCCCGTCTCTACCCAACCTAATTCAAATAATTGGCAAGAATCTGGTAATACTTATGACTCAGCTGAGATACAAATACCATTAATTTTGCCTGGCAATCCTGTCTTGTGTCCATTTCCCAGCACATATTTATCACAGATGCAGCCTGCAGCATCGCCATGTGCTTCTCAAATTAAAGACCTTTTCTTTTATACACTTTTATTTCTTACCAAATTAGATGAAGGAATTGAGTTGCTCAGAGTATCCAGATAACATGTTTCTGCAATTATGTTTCACACACTACACTTGGCTGTCAATAAAAGTCAGGCATGCTAATAGTTCCATTCCACCAATACTAAAATGCTTTTTAATGTAAAATTAAAATAAAGAACATCAGTACAGAAAAAGAAATAAATCATTTAGATGCTTCTCAAAAGATGCTATTGATCTCAATTATATGTAGAATATAGAGAGACAGAACAAAAAGCCAAAACCAAATCAATCATCAACTTTTAGCATCTAACTAAAACTGGGCAACCACTGCAGGGGAGGGTGACCAGGTAGGAGTAGGGCAGGAAGGGGCTAGAGTGGAGGCTTGTTGGGATGCTGGGGGTTGATAGGGTGTGGCTGGGGGTTGATAGGGTGTGCAAACAGGCATTTGTAGATGTTCCAACTTACAACCCCCAGAGCAGATACAAAGATGTAAACCTATATTACATCAATAAACAGAGAGAGACAGCAAGTAAGAGAGAGAAAGAGAGAGGATGGAGGCACGTGGGGGCGGGGAGGGAAGCAGGGAGGGAGAGAGGGAGGGAGAAAGGGAGGAAAGAAGCTATTTTTAAGGTTAATAGCAAATGAAACAGTTCTGTAAATCTTGACATGGGAAATGTAAATTGAAACTTTGCATCTCGTTCTAGAGCTCTTTGCATCTTTTTACTGTCAAAACGGTAAAAAGAATAGGTAACCAAATACTGGTAAGGATGTAGCTTGACTTGAATTCTCTTGGATTACTGTTCACTATTTAGATTTTGTTGTCATTTTGAAAAACTATTTGGCAGTATACACTCAGTTTTGAACACATAGAAATGATTCCACAATTCAATTCTGGGTGTATGCCCAAACAGAATGGATGGCCGTATCACCAATTGCATATGTTTTAAAATATTTAGTTTATTCATAATAAACTAAACAATCTATAATGTTTATTAAGAGCAATGAAAATAAATGCACTGTTCATATGCACAGTTCCTACTCACTTTCAAAGTCATCAAGTGAAAAATGCTGCAAAAGATTATATAATTTCTCTTTTTATTTGTATGTAAGCCAAGAACAGACAGTACTAACCTATGGCTATAAAAACAGAATGGTGGATTGCCTTTAAGTTATGGACTGAGTTTATTTTTACTAGAACTTTCTTTCCAAGTGTTCAGGATAAAATTAAATAGCAAGGAATCTGTAATATTAGATGTTTTTAGCAACCATGATATTGGGTTCATGATTCACATACAGAAAAATGAAACTAGATCACTCAAGCTATATACAAAAAATAGCTCAAAATTAATTAGCCACCTGGATGAAAGATCAGAAACCACAAAACACATAGAAGAAAGCATGGTCAAAACAATTCACACATGACTAAAACAAAAAGGCAATCTAATGAATGGGAGGAAATGCTTGCACAGGATGCATCTGGCAAGAAGTCTAATAGCCAAGATCTACAAAGAACTCACATACAACAGAACACAAAGAAAACAACCCAATTAGAAAAAAATGGGAAAGAGCTAACTAAACACTTCTTCAATGAAGACAGACCCATAGCCAACAGGCATTGGAAAATATGTTGATCACTAATTATCAGGGAAATGTAAAGCAAAATTACAGTGAGATACCAGCTCACACCTATAAGAATGGCCCAATCAAAACAAGTGTCAGGGAGGATGTGGGAAAATATTAGAATACTGTTGAGAGAAGGCAAACTGGTCTCATTCTTGTGGAAAACAGGGTGGAGGTTTCTTAATTTATTAAAAATATGTCTGTCATATGACCCAGTGATTCCATTGCTAAGTATCTGCTTAAATACATAAACATCAAATACAAAGGGATATCTCTTTATTGCAACACTGTTTGCAATAGTTAAGCTGTTTACTGTAGTCAATACAAGTCTTAAGTGTTGAAAGAAAAGTGACTTAGGAAGATGCTATATATATGTATATATACATATATATAGTATAGAATATTAGATAGAATATTAAATAGAATATTACTCGGCTCTCAAAAAGGATAAAGCTCTTGCCACTGATTGCTGCAGTGTTGATGGAACTGGAAGGCATTATTTTAAGCAAAATAAGATGAAGGAAGAAAGACAAAAGTAAATGACTTTATTAATATATGGAATATATAAATAAAAGAACTGAACCAAAACAAGCCCTGAAAATATGAATTTTTCTGGTGGGGAAAAATTGAGGGGGTAACGACAGGTGGAAGAATCCCAATGTTCTATTGTAATGGGATATGGGTGCTTTGGTGTTGGCTGAAGTATGATGAAGTACAGCTGAGAGTGTCTCTAGTTTATATACAGTATTATACACCACTAGCATTTCAATAAAAATAAAATAATGGTTGAATATTTGGTATTTTATATGAAATATCTCCTGGTTTAAAAAGGTGATAATAGTGTGCAAAGAAACAGCAAAGTCATGTAGTGACACCACCTTTGCAAGCAATTCAGCAGACAGAGATCCCTGAGTAAGAACGCAGCTTGAAGGAGATTGTAGGTAGGGTCTTTCCATGTTGAATCTGACAGGTACATTTTGTTTGCTTTAGCTGTTGTTTACTTTAGTGGCTTCAGTTGTTGGAGAGCGAGCTCAGAATGGTCAATTACATTTAAATAGGAACTTAAAAACTATAGTCAAAACTCCTGAAACGAAATCTACCAGCTTATTCCAGACAGCATACCACAGGGGGGGGGGTTGGCATTATCAAAAGGGAAGCAGAGGTTTTTCGAGTTCCTTGGGATCACATGTCTTGTTAGAAATATGTTACATTTCTCCTGCAAATATGATGCATGTCTAATGACTGTCTCATCTGTGATTTCTAACTGGGACTGAAAGAAATGATGTTTGCTGAAGGGGCATCTGGGAGGATGGTGATAGGAGGAAAAAAAAGGTGGGCAAAGTCTACGATCAGAGAAAAGTGATGGGAACAGCGTGGATTATTTTTTATCTTTTTCTATTGACTCTTGGTTATCACATCGCACAGCTGATTTGTTTTCACGTGATTACTGCAGTTCAGATCCACTCCAAGGAAGCAAACTGATCTATGATCATTATTTTTATAGTTTTTTCCCTTCCTTGTCAGGGAGTCAGTCATTTTAGACTCCCCATTGTAATATCGATTGACCTTTTCTTTTTCACTTTTAACACTTCTCAGTTTCCATAGCACTTGCTCCTGTTCCTTTGTTTATGTCATGGCAATGCCTAAGTGGCATTACCATCAGGCTTGAGGTTTGAAAATGATGATTAATGATTCAAGATTATTGCTAGCAATTTTGAGCAGTCCGGATCCTTCCAAGTCAGTTGAAATCATAGGCCTTTTTCTCAACTTGTTTTCTGCAATTATTAAACCCTTTTAATTATCTGATGGCTGCTATATATATTTGCTAGTTCAGCAAATCAATTCTTCTTGGCTCCATTCTCTGCCCAGCTGTGCTACACATGCCTGACACCAATTCTTTTTCTGAACAAATTCCACAAAAGATGTGTGAACAATGAACTGTCTTCAAACCTGAAACTAGGGGTTCAATGCTTCTGTCTCACTTCTCTCTGAAATCAAAACTCATTTTAAAAATTACGTGTCTGCCTTTGGAATGTCTCTTAAAGAAAATTATATGTGGTAAAATCACAAGCTTTATATTATTTTAATTACCACTTTAATAAAAAGGAAGGTGATAAAGTATTTAAGGATTAAAATAGATGAGTAAAAAGTACCAGAATTTTTTAAAGACTAAAATTGTAGATACAATATCATTTATAATAGGAAGATTAAGAAAGGAAAGGAATCTAAATAGTAAAAATTATTTCATGGAGACTTCAAAAATACTAATTTGAAAGTTTTATTTTAATCTAATGAAATTCAAAGGTTTGTGTATGTGTGCTTTTTATCAGTTTAACCTCTAAAATTCCTAAAGTTTTTTTCTGAAAATAGTAATTCATTCTAATATGAAGTTATGTATAATCAAGTAAAATCTCAGTATGTCCTTCCATATTGAAATATTTAATTAATTGCAATTTATTTTGAGATTCTGATTTGATCAATTTCTTTCTGTTGTTTTTAGAAGTAGTATGGTATATCAAGCTAAACATGATCAATAAATGTGTATTACACTGTCATTCAAGAGGAAGGTATTGTTAAACAAAACAATG